>JAABKJ010002781.1:0-27170 GCA_011634705.1 Andricus grossulariae
TTTTGATAAATTAAAAATTTTCAGACTTACAGCATTTTCAAAATCCAAAAGAGGAAACGAAAATTAACATTTTCAGCGAAACAACGCACGACACGGAAAAAAGTCTAGGCAGATTTTTTTTTTAATATTCGTCTTTTTTTGGTTGCAAATTTATTTTACTAACTGAAAATTTAACTATTTTATTTTTTGTTGAGTATTTATCATTTATTTGAAAATTCGTTTCTCTTTTTCAGTTAAAAATTCTACTTTTTTGGAAGAAAATAAAGTTCTTGGTTGTGTATACAAAGCCGGTACCGGTAAAAAAATTGTCAGTACCGGTAAAAAAAATTGCGGGTACCCGTAAAAAAATTGTCGGTACACGTACAAAAAATTGTCGGTACCGGTAAAAAGCATATTTTAAGGATTAAAATTAAATAAAATTAATTTTTCTCCCAAGTGTTTAATGCTACTGTTTGATCCTTAATATCGGCCATATTGCTGGCTGACGTCACAGATTAAAAAATATTGAAAAAGGTTAGAAAAAAAATTGAAGTTATTTCTGTGACTAATCACAGAAGACGAACTAGAGAGATGCAGGGATAGAGGCTTGTTCAACATTATTACTGTGACCAGACACAGGGGTGCCTTCCTATCCCCACGAACTTTCGTAAAGATGTAAGGGTTAGACCAACACTATTTCCGTGATCAGACACAAGGGTGCTTTCCCGTCCCCACGCAGTGTTGGAAAGCAGTAAGGGTTTGACCAACATTATTTCCGTGACCAGACACAGGGGTGCCTTCCCGCCTCACGAAATGTTGGCCAAGGGTAGGGGTTTGACTAATATTATTTCTGTGAACAGTCAGAGGGGTGGCTTCCCGCCGCCACAAAGTATTGGAAAGGTGTAAGGGGTTGACCCAACATTATTTCTCTGAACAGACACAGGGGTGCCTTCCCGTCCCCACGCAGTGCTGGAAAGGGGTAAGGGGTTGACCAATATTATTTCCGTGATCAGACACAGGGGTGCCTTCCCGCCTCACGAAATGTTGGCCAGGGGTAGGGGTTTGACTAATATTATTTCTGTGATCAGGCAGAGGGGTGGCTTCCCGCCTCCACGAAGTGTTCGAAAGGTGTATGGAGTTGACCCAACATTATTTCTGTGACCAGACACAGGGGTGCCTTTCCGCCCCCACGAAGTGTTGGAAAGGAGTAAGGGTTTGACCAACATTATTTCCGTGACCAGACACAGGGTTGCCTTCCCGCCTCACGAAATGTAGGCCAGGGATAGGGAGTTGACTAATATTATTTCTGTGACCAGTCACAGGGGTGCCTTTCCGCCTCCACGAAGTGTTGGTAAGGTGTAGGGGGTTGACCCAACATTATTTCTGTGACCAGACACAGGGGTACCTTCCCGCCCCCACGAAGTGTTGAAAAGGTAAAGGGGTTTGACCATTATTATTTCTGTGACCATTCACAGGGTTTCCTTTCCGCCCCCACAAGATGTTGGATAGGTGTAAGGGTTTGACCAACGTTATTTCTTTGACCAGTCACAAAAGCACCATCCAGCTGCATCGAGCTGCTGGAAAGGGTGAATTTCGTGAATTCTTAGAATTCTGTGAATTCCATGAATACCGCAAATTCCGTGAATTCTATGATTTTCGTTAATTCCATGAATCTCGTGAATTCCGTTAATTCCATGTATTCCGTAAATTCCTTGAAATCCATAAATTCCTTGAATTCCATGAATTCTTTGAATTTCATAAATTCCTTGAATTCCATGTATGGTACGGCAAAAGTGCCGTACCGCGCCCTCAGAAGTTTCACTTCAGAAACCAGTAAAAGAAAATTGTGGGTACCGGTAATTTTTTTTTGTTTTCACCGGTACCGACAATTTGTTTTAATCGCGTTTCAGATTATATCTCTATTTATTCACCTTCACCCGTCTTGAACGTGAAAGAAGACACACAAATTTTATATCCTAACTACTATATGAATTGTTAGCTGACAACAATGAAAATCTTCCATCCATCACGCTTGAATTCCATTGGCTGAGACTTTGATATTTATCAATTATATTTAATTAGTAGATTTCAAATTCGTTCTAAAAAGCTGGACTATTCAAGAACTAAAATATATAAATTTTTAATCAAAAATGAAATAGCTAAATCTTCAGTTAAAAAATCTTCGAATCATTTGATAGATCAAGAACTCGCATAAGAACCGCTAGCTTTTTTAAAGGCATATTCATTTCTTTATCTTTGTTTGCATTTTTACTTATGAGACAGAAAAAAAATAAGGAAAATTATTTTAATTTTTGTTCTTACACGCATTCTAATATTTCATTATTCTTAAGTGGCCAAGGCACTAGATCTAACAAATAACAAAAATTTCAAGATTTGGGAAAGTTAGTATAAATACTATTCATTTATCAAGTAACTCTTCACACGCAATTACTGAAAAATCAGTTTACTCTTTTATTTCTCTGTCATTGTGCTTTTTGATTATAAGTATGATATATTATAATTACTTCCAATTCTAATCGAGCACTAAAGAGATAGTTAGAAATATTGTTAAAGTGTAAAGGCTATCAAATTATTCTTTTGATATTAATTAAACTAGCATTCAAATTCTTTACGTAATAACTGTGCTACTAATTTGAACTTTTCTTATTTGAATACGTTTTATTCGAAGCGCTTCAAAATCAGATTTTATTTCAAAATAAAACATTCCAAATAGTAACAAATGTTCCAAGCTATAAAAATGAAACCAGTTAGAATTTAAAGCCTCAAAAATTTAGAAATCTCCAAACAAGTGTCGAATGACCATTAGTAGAGATATTTCTGATTTTTCAAAGCGGATATATCATGTGATTTTTTTCAAAAATCTTAAATTTATAAAAAGTACATGATCCTTAAAATCTTATGTTTAATTTAAGCCAAAAAATCGTAAAAGATCTTCACGGGTTCCCAAGATATGACTAAAAATGTCCAAACATGTCTGTGTTGTTCGCAGAAAATTTCTCGGATTTTGAACCTCAAATTCAACTCGTGCTCTGCAGCTTAGGGAGAATGCAGCAAAAATCTGAAAATATAGAATGTAGCAAAAATCTGAAAATTGAGGGACTTAACCTCTAAAACCTTTTTTTGTAATATAAGGGGAGAAAACTCAAAAAATATTCTTGGTTTTCGCTGATATGACTAAAAATGTCCAAGAGTGTCTGCGTAAAGCTTCGCTAATCCGATTTAACCATTTAAAAAGAAAAATGAAAGCTAACTCAATTTTAAAGATATTTGGGCGATCCGATTTTTGAATGTTTTTGTATTTATTTTCTTTTGTAACAGCAAAGTTGTAATTTCTCTTTTTTCATAAAAAATCTCATTTCTTTGCAACTATGTGCTTATATTCATCTGAAACATCCTGAAATTAATAAAGGCATTTCTTACAAACAATATAAAACATGTTAGAACGTTAAATTTTTTATCGGCCTCGACAGATTGCTTTCAAATTTAATTAGCTTACATTAAAAAAAAAAAATCTTTTAATACGACCTCTGTAACTTTTTGATCCCCAATATCTCTTTTCGCCGAACAGTGCACACCGTGGGAAAAAAGTACATTTTTCTGTTCAAAATACGATTTATCCTACAAATACTACCAGATTAGAAGTTTTTTTACAATAAGGTAATATAATTCCTAGTAGAATTGTCCAGGCCAATTTTGGAAAAAGGTCTTTAGTTTTTATTTATAAATAAACAAATAGATAAAAAATGACCATTTCTTCAATTCTATAATTATAAATTTTTTTCTCAAATAACACCCTAATTCCGCATTTATTTATAATAATAGTAAAATTTATAAATTTATAATTACTGCTTGAATTACCATATTGTATTGAATTGAGCATAGCAATAATGATAAAAAATCTTTTTTTAGGCTAAAGAATGTCCCAATTTTTCATTTTTATAAAATTTGTTTATGACATTCATAAAATTTATTGTTGAATTATGACTAGTATTTAAACTATCTTTTCACGGCCAAGTAGAAGTACTTAATCGAAAAATAACTAACTCTTTCGTCAAGAAAAAAATGCTGTATTTTTTAATAAAATTTGTCGCTATTATTAATAATAATTATTCGAATATAAATTTTCCCATCAGAGTGCTATTATGAAACAAAAGTACTTATAAAATAAGGAATAATAATGTGAAATTCATGAAATTGATAAAAAATTAACTTTGAACAAATAATTTGTTTATAAATAATTTTTTTGTTAGAGTGGTTAATATCGAGTTATCTTTGAATAACGTTGTTCTATCAAATTCAGGCAATTATGAGAATTTTCGCATCATTGACAAGAACCTGGTAGGCTGAATTAAAAAATATATTTGTTTATTCATAAAAAAAGGAAGACGTTTTTCCAAATTTTTTCAAGACAATTTTCTTCGGAATTTTATCAGCAAAAAAAATGTTTTAATCAATTGATATTTCTAAGCTAAATCGTATTTTGAACCATAAAAAATGTACTTTTTGCTTCTTCAAAGAGGAAGCTTTGTAATGGTAACAATTTTTAAAACTTTAAACTCTTTTAATTGAACGTTTCTGAATTAAAAATTTTTTAACAGAATCTTCTGAATAATTGTTCGGGTGTGTGTGTGTGTGTGTGTGTGGATGTCACACTTTTCTGTGAACACGATAACTTGAAGACGGTTACAGATTAATTGATGAAATTGTGAGGAATTTTTTTCACCCCTAATATCTTAAAACTAACCTAAGAATTTCTAAAAATATTTACGACTTTTTTTTAAGCACTTTATAATATTTTGAAAATGGGTTTTTTATAGTAAAACCTTGTTCTCTAACATAATTCAAAGTTGATGCAAGAACATAAAAGATTCCTTGACTCAAGGCGAATGGATTGACCTATAATTGTATCAATAAATTGTATTGAAAAGTTAGGAAGTTATGGTCATTTATAATATTTGTGAAAATCGATGTTTTATAGTTAAACTTTTTCATTAACAAATTTCTCAATTGTTGCCTGAATGGAAAAGATTCCTTATCCTAAGATTTCTTGATTTGAGACGATTCGACAGACCTATAATTTATATTTGTGTTTTTTTATTTTGACTTCCCCTATGAGGAAGCAAATATATTTACCGAATAATCAGAACGAGAAAGCAAAGGGATCATCGAATGATCACCAAAAAATTGTGAATGCTAAGTCTCAAATTGTATTGACTTAATGTAAAGATGAGATTCAAAAGATTGCTTCCTGTAAATTTGAGACTTTTTTCTACAATTTTCCTAGATCATATCATGATTTGGATTTGAGCTAAAAAAACTCGAGAAATGCTTGATTGATCCAAATTTTTAAATCTTTAAGTTACTAGTATACACAAACTTCCTTCATGTTATTTTTTTCTATAAAACTAGGTGCTGCCTAAGATGGTACCATTGGGGCGAAAATGTCGGATAACTATGTTTTTATTGGTGAAGTCAACGAAGTCGGCCGTGCGCCCGATTGGATGAAACCTCGACAATTACCGCATGCGAATTATGAAGGTTATCAAGTTAATATACATACGCGATCCCACGGGATTTATCTATCTGGTTACCTTAAACCGACAACGAGAATTCGCCGTAAGCTTAATGATACTCGCCATCCTCCAATGACTGTGGAGATAAAAATAGGATAAATATGTAGTGGGTGTTAAATGGGTCTGGGTCAGCGTCATTGTATTGCTGGAAAAAATGTCCAGTGTTTCTATAGGCCTTCTTGCAAGAAGGTCAGTAGAAACACTGGAAAAAAATGTTCAACATGTCAAACTATGCTTGTCTGTCAGACAAAATTAAAATTATAGGTAGATGAAACTGATGACGGTTACTTTGTGAATTAGTTTCTCTAAAGGCGACTCATCAGTTTCATCTAACTCTAATTTTAATTTTGCCTGATAGATAAACATAGTTCCCTCTATTGTTATAAACATGTAGTGGGTGTTGAATGGGTCTGGGTCAGCGGCCATTACATTGCTGGAAAAAATCTCCAGTGTTTCTATAGACCTTCTAGCAAGAAGGTCTATTATATAAACACTGGATGAAAATGTCCAGCAATACAATGCGGTTGACCCAGACCCATTTAAAACCCACTACATGTTTATAACAATAGAGGGAACTATGGTTATCTTTCAGCCAAAATTAAAATTAGATAAAGATGAAACTGTGCCTTTAGAAGAATTCATTCACAAAGTAACCCTGAAAAATTTGTATTTATAAACTTAAGGATATCCACTCAGGTACATAAATATAGCCTTTTATGCGCCAATATTTGGAAACTGTGAAGATGCGATTCGAATAGATGGCAAAACTTGTATTTGAAATATAAAATTTTTAAATATCCGTAAGGAACTTATTTGTGTATTTGTGACCCCTTGCTATCATCGCGAGCTTCTTGAACTCTCCAGAGAAATAAAAATTGTTGAGGGGTTTTTTGTGAAGGTATTCTTCTGAAGGTGATTCATCAGTTTTATTTATATCTAATTTTAATTTTGTCTGAAAGATAAGCATTGTTCCCTTTATTGTTATAAACATGTAGTGGGTATTAAATGGTTCTGGGTCAGCGGCATTACATTGCTGGAAAAAAATGTCTAGCAATACAATGCCGTTGACCTAGACCCATTTAACACCCACTACATGTTTATAACAATAAAGGATACTATGCTTATCTATGAGACAAAATAAAAATTAGACGTAGGTGAAACTGATGAGTCGACTTTCGAAGAATTGATTCTCATATGATTCTAAAAAAATTTTATTCGTCTGGAGAGAGTTCGGGAAGCCGGCGCTGATAGCAAGGGGGCACAAATATAACAATAAATTCCTTACGCATGTTTAAAAATTTTATATTTCAAATACAAGTTTTACCATTTCTTCGATTCGTATCCTTAACATTTTTCAAATGTTGGCGCAGAAAAGGCTAGTTATGTCTCTGAGTGGATATCCTTAAGTTTTGTCGCGAATATCCTACACATTGAAAATATTGATATTCCTGGGATATTCTGAGAATGTCTTAAGATATTTTAGACATCCCATTAATTTCATATATTTCTGAAAATGCAGAATATCTTCTTTTAGTTATGTATATGAACTCAAATAAATAAACTGCTCATTTAACAATAATAAAGTGTTTTTTCTCCAAGATTTTGTACAAAAAGGGTTGCTACAGGTTAGGAAATTCCAGAAAAGCAGGGAAAGTTAAGGAACTTGAAACTGGTCAGGAAAATTCAGGGAATACCGGGGAAAACCTGACAGAATCAGGAAATTTTCGATAAACTGAAGTTGAAGGTAATTTTATTATTTTGTTAAAAATTGAACAATTGTGTTGAAAAGTCATTCTTCTTAGTTGAAAATCCAACTATTTTTTTGAAAATTTGTCTTTTCGGTTGAATTCAACTGTTTTTGGTATAAAATTAAAATGTTTTCTAGTTGAAATATCAGCTATAATATTTTACGTTGATAACTCATCTTTTTTGGTTGAAAATTCATTTTCTTGGTCGATGATTCATTATTTTAGTTGAAAACCCTTTTTTTCTGTTCAAAATTTAACTATTTTGTTGACATTTTTTTTTAAAATTAATTTGTTTAAAATTCATCTATTCTATTTTAAGTTGCAAATTTATTTGTTTCAGATCAAAATTTGACTGTTTCGTTCAGAATGCGTCATTTTTGGTAGAAAAGTAATCTCATTAGTTGATACACCATCTTTTTGGTTAAAAATTAATTTCTTTGGTTGCAAATTTAACTATTCCATTTTTTGTGGATAATTTATCTTTCTTGATAGATATTCAATCTTTGTGGTTGAAAAGTCATATGCTTGGTTGAAAATTCAAGTATTTCATTAAAAATTTATTTTATTTGGTTGAAAATTCATTTTTTACTAAAAATTTAACGGTTCTATTATTGGTTAAATATACATTTCTCTGATTGATTATTCGTTTTTTTGTTGTTGAAAATTTATTTTTATAACTGGAGATTTAACTATTCTATTTTTGGTTAAAAATGTATCTTTTGTAGTGGAAAATTCTATATTTTGTTGAAAATTTGAGATTTTTACGAGCCGATTTTTGAATTGTTTTTTTTTTATTTAACAACAAAGTGATCATTTCTTCTTTTCTTAAACATTCCCATTTTTATGCAACTAACTTATATTTATGTAAAACATCTTAAAATCAGTAAAAAGACCTCTGGTACTTTTTGAATGCCAATTTATTTTCGACGCACCATGCGCGCTGTGGAATAAAAGTAATTTTTTTTTGTTTGAAACACTATTGAGCCTACTATCAGCCCAATATTAACCGAGTTTAACTTTTTTGTTTAAAATGTAATAACATTTCGAAGATAATTTTCGACGATTTTGAATGATCTCGTTAGATTTCGAAATATTTTACGGAATTTCAAGAATTTTAATCAATTTTTAGAAATTTTCATAAATCTTAAAGGATTATAAGGGATTTTTATGAGATTTCAAAGATTTCAGACGATTTCAAGGATTTTCACAGTTTAAAACGGTATTGAAGGATTTCAAGATGTTCAGAATTTTGAAAGATATCAGGGGATTTCAAATAATTGCAAAGATTTTAAAGTATTTTAAGGAATTTTAACGGATTTTAAGAGATATAAAAGGCTTTCGACGATTGTAAAGGATTTCGAGGAATTCCCATGAAGTTAAAAAAATTTTAATCTATTTTAATGGATGACAAAGAGATTCGGAAAGATTTCCACGGATTTTAGAGGGATTTTAAAGATTTCAACGGATCTTGTAAGATTTCGAAATATTTCTCGGAATTTTTAAGGATTTGAACCGATTTTAAGAGATTTTAAGGGCTTTCCATTGATATTTAAGGATTATAAGGGATTTTTACGAGATTTTTAAGATTTCAAGCGATTTCCAGGATTTCACAATTTTTAAAGGGATTTGTCGGATTTCTAGGTAGCGCAGTTGATTTAAGGGATTTCAAGAGACTACGTTCGACATCCTTAAGATTCAAAGGATTTCCCAGATTTTTCACATGATGTCAACATTTTGAAGGGATTTATAAAATTTTAAAAAGAATTCACGGGATTTCAACGGATTCCAAAGATTTCCAGGGATTCCACAAGATTTCATTAAAGGTGGACACCAGATTTCAATAGCGTTTAACTCCTCGACTTTATATTTATTGGACGTAGGGGTGGGTGGGGTATGGTGTCTGTGTGGGGCATGGTGTCAATTAACGCTCACGTTTGTTGATTTCCATATTAGTTTTTTGCATAAAATGTCTTTCTGTACTTGGGCAAATAATGATGTGATGAAATTTTCGTTTTAAAATACGTGTCAGAAGAGTTATTATGAAAAAAAAACTTTTTTTAAACGGGCACAGATGGAAAAGTCTTTTGCAGAAATTAAGAACTTACAGCATATTTTGAAATACTTGAAGCATGAAAATATTAGATTCTAATACGTGAAGTATTTCTTGAAACTTCTGGTATCATAAATTGTTTTTATAAACGTTCTAAATGTATTAAAAGTAATGAAATCTTGAAACATGACATGATAACAGGTCGGTAATTTGATAATGTAGAAAAACTGAGAAATTTATCTATGTTCAGTCTAATAAAAACCGAGGTTTTTAATAATAAAGTTTAACAGATAATGAAAATCGAAACGTAATATGAAGTTATATTTAATAATAATAATACGGTAAGTACCAATTTCACGTTTAATTACTTTGAAATAGACTGTCATGTGAAATTCGTGATTATAACCTACACATATAAAAATTGTCGGTATAAAAGAGACCAGCATGTAAACTTTGAGGTTATAACCTAAAAAGACTAAAACTTATTGTCATGAAGTTTTTTCCATTCCCAATTATAATTTCCCATAACAAACACACTTCAAGCAATTCTCTTTATTTATTAGGGTGGTCCTCATTAAATGGGTTGAACAATAACTCAATAAATAGGATTTCTAATATGATCCAACAATGCCTGTTTTGAATTTTCGCGCCTTTGGTACCTTTCGGTAAACAATATATCTGTTAAAGTCAAATGCAAATCTTTACATGCTGAATAGAATTTTCCTGGAGTAAGAGGTTATAACTAGGTTTGGAACATGCTTAACTTTGATTGATATGAAAACATTTATTTAGTGTTGATCATGTCTCGAGTAATTTTTTTCATATTCATGAAATAAACCGGTAGTAATATGACTGACACCATGCCCCATGGAATGGGGTACACTAATCGAAATACAAGATAAACGATTTAAATAAATATCAAATAATGACTTTGTTAAAAAACGGATTTAAGTAATGACATATGTAACCTGATAATGTGAGCTTCTCACCAAAAAATACAGACATCAAAATCACATTTCAAGTATAATTTAAAGGAAATTTTATTCAAAGCCTGACACCATAACCCATTCTACCTTATGTAATATGAAATATTACATAATAAACAAAAATAAAACAGATAAGGGTATAATGTGTGTACTAGTATAAAAGGTAATTGTAGCAGCCAAAACATGTGTTAATTAGTATATTAAAAAAAATTAGAAAGAAGAAACTCAAGTAAGATTTTCCAACCCCCCTCCCCACGTAAAAGCCTTACGTAATTAATGGACGCTCTCTAACCTCATGAGCGTTTTAAGGTGGACGTGTTGAAATCAAAAATCCTGTTTTTGAAGTGGTGGAAGACCACTTCTGAGAGTGTATCCTGTATAACTCGTGTTCCCAAAGTTAATCATCTCTGTGGCTCTTCTCATTATCAGCTTGTTAGGCGAAAGATATCGATGTGTTTACCCGGTGGCTGTTGGTCCATTGGGTCTAGCTGTCTGGCAAGCAGGTCCTTTTTTAGTATTCTCACATGGTGGCCCCACGTCGGCACTTTTCATCTCTATCGGCATCTTTGCGACTGTCCTTACTACGAACATAGGACTGGTTCTCAGGGTCCTCCCACTGCTTTACTCTGTGGGCTGTTCTGCTTTCATTTCTACTCCATTTATAATAAATTGGAACGCCACTATAGCAAGAAGTCAGAAATTATTCCAAATTCTATTACTAAGCGTTCGAAATTTCCTCCCTTACCTGTTTCTAAACATTCCTAGAAACCATCTATTATGACTACTTTGTAAGAATATAGTAAATAGAGGATAACATGTGGTTGATGATGGCGGCATTTGTATTAGTATATATTATGCAAAGAGATTTAAGCCGAATTGATGTCCATTTTCAGGCACGTCAAAAGTCGATTCGAAAGACTTTTGAATAGCCCAGTTCGAATCGAAAAAAAATAAGGATTCGAATTGGGCCGTTCAAAGGTCTTTCAAATCAAAATTCGACGCGTTCAGTCAGAATAATAAAAAAAAACCTATTCAAATTCGGCAATTTGACACGAGCCGATATGACATTTAACAAAAGTGTGCACGAGAAGTTTGCTACAAAATTTATTTTCAAACTGATCGACATGTATCAAATCATTTAAAATTCTCGTTTCCTCGTGTACCACTCATTGAAATACATAAATCACGAGAAAACCCGGGAAGAACGTTAATTTTGATCCGGGACGTTGAGAGGAATTTGAAAACGAAATTTCGCTATAGATGCCCTGGAATCATCTCTCGCACATATGTTTTATTTCAAGATATGCTTAAACAAGCGGAGGTAATGTTAGAAATTCCTGAAAGAAATGTACTATGAAATAAAGTGTACAAATAAGCTTTGAAGTTTGTAAATCGGAGATCTTGATCGTGTTGCCATGCGTAAGGAATCGGATCTCATGGTCCCTCGTGAGTTGCAATATAGTCCATCCCTTTTGGCCGTCAAAATGTCGGATCTGGCATTGGGATCGGTCCGCAAAACGATTCTTCGAGGAGAAGTAATTTGGATTTATCGAGTAGATCGCTGTCCCGGCGGTTGTGTGAGGACCAGGTGTGAATCCGACCAGCCCAGAACTAATGGAGCCACAAATCAATGGAACGATGGGCCATCATTACTTTTGCCAACACAACGTGTTTACCACACACTAACTGATAGAAGAACGGCGCGACCGCCGAAGGGGAGACACTGATCCACCTCTCATGCTCTCATCCCTTACGCTCGATCAGCTATATTGTGCTCATGGTGTGGACGTGACTGTGGAGTACTCAATGTGATTAGGTGGTTCAAGCTCGGTTTCCCGTAATCGAAAGGGATGCAAATTATTTAAACCTGTACATCTCATGAGCGGTCTTAAATGAGGAAACTGGATGATTGTTAAACAGTATCACGATGTGGGTTTGTTAGGAGTCAATATATGGGCGTCCATATAACGATATAATTTTGGATACATGGATTTTCTATATAGGGTTGATTTGTTTAATGCGTAACAGTATCAATTCCCCCCTTCCCCGTTTGTAGCAGGTTGCAACAATTTCTGGAACCCCCTGTCCTCTCAAAAGCTGTTGCGTTATTTATAAAGGTGCTTACGGCCAGTTCTAGTTTAGGGGATATTCGCGTTTTTCTAAGTCAGGGTCAGTTATTATTTTCGGATTTGAGTGCAAGATGATACTAGGACCTATACTGAATCTATTGGTACTACTACTAACTGGAAGTGGATATATTTCATCTTCGAAGAAAAAGTATAATACGGCGGTTTTTCAAAGTATTAACTTCAAAAGTCCCCCGGCGACTCGTTTTTCAGCCTAAAGGGGTCATATTGGACTTAAAATGCCGAGAATTTATCCGGCTATATGACCCTACACGTAACACCATGCCGACCATAAGGGCCCTTTTCATACGGACGCCCACATATGAACATATGTAGATCTTATTATCATAAGTGACTTATCATGACTTGTCCAATAAGTAACTGTTGTAGCTTATAATATAAATAGAAATGTTTTTTTACCTGCTCGAGTATTTTAATATTTTTTTGTATTCTTATTTCTTGGATGGATAGATATTAGTTGCTCTCCTTGAAGAGAGATTAACTTATACCTTTTTCCTACGTGTTTCTCAAACTCAGATTCTGATTAGCGATTGAGTAATCTATGCTGATCTAACTTGCAGGAAATTATCATGTCAATATGAATACTTTATTTCATTTGGATAATAACTAATTCGTAAGCTATCAAGCCTTATCTATTAATAATTTTCGTTTTTAGATCAATCCAAAAATTGTACGTGATTCTTCAAGATGTATCTGGTAACATTAATCGACAGAGTAAAGGTACTATAAGTAAAAAAAAGGTCGAGGAAACAAGTTTCAACTTCCAGGATTATTAATTATTGCTCTTGGAATAAATTTTTGTTAGGACTGATTAACCTGGAAAATCGAGAAAAGGCCGGGAGTTTTGTTCATTTAAGCAAAAAAACAAAAAAACAGAAAATAAGTGTAAGTATAAAATCAAATCACTAATTTGCATTTTTTCACAAATTTAAAAAATATGTTATTCACATCTATATATTGTATGTGTGACGTCACATTCTGCGCTGACCTATCCACCCTTACTTCACTAATTGTCACAAAACTTGTTGCAGCAGAGGACAATCTAAAAAATCCACTTGATGACAATTTTGTTGTGCCACAGACATAAAAAGCACAGGAATGTGAGTGAGAGATTTGTCGTTGAGCACGCGCGATCTTGGTTCGTCTTTTGAGGGTAAATAAATAATCAAGGATAAAGGGCAGTTCACGAGCGAACGGACGCAGGAGCGAATGAGTACCAGAGAATTATATTCACGAGGCCGGTAAAAGTCGAAATGGTGTGTTTGAGGCTGTGCCGCTTCCAGGATGACAAATGCGAGGCGCGTCGGCACGGTCAAATGTCCCCTGTGATCTGTCAGTGCCCAATGGCCACGGGACCGCGTTTTTGGTCTGCCCTGTATAGGTGTGTCCTCGTCGTGCGGCTTACACACGGCTCTACATTATTACTATTAGCTGCGGCCACACGGCTATGGCTTTATTGCCATAGAAGAATCACCTCAACGCTTCTTTTCCTCTTTCTATAGCTTTCATCTCTCTTTCTCACACAGAAAACTGGGATGTAGGGACCGACACATGATTAATGACTCTTTCACGGATTGGTCCAGGCAGGAAAAGACTCGAGCTACCAGAAAATCAGATCAAGAAGGCTCTATTTTTGTTTCTCTATTTCTATTTGCTGATGGTGATATTCAAGATTGTAGTTTCCCGTGTGGAAAAATCTTCTGGCGCTGGCCAGGCCCAGACCAGGCCGTCTGGTTTCCAGTCTTGACGCTGACCAGATGACCTGGCCTTTGCCTGGCCAAAAGTGTAACGTTTTTTTTTGCTTGCCCCAATCCAGACCGTATGGTCAGCCACTAGACAATGGCTGATTAGCCACTGGTTGGTGGCCGGTCAGCCGCTGGCTGGGCTCTCTTTATTTTTTTAATGACTGGGAAAAAAATCATTTTTCACTATAAGTGTATTTGTCTGATCAGTGCCTAACCTGGACTAGACCTGACTGTCAAGGTGGTAAGATAAAAGTATTGTTTTGATAGTGTGAATTTACTCAAAATATGTCAAAAAAAATTTGCTGATCGAACTTAGAACTTTGTTTGTTCTTGGATAGCTGATCAGCGTCAGTCTTGGGCCAGACAAGTTCTTCCAGACTAGATAATCTAGGTAAAGCCGGACCTGACAACAGACTGCTGTTAAATTTTTCCACACGGGTTAGGGGCCATCCATAAACTACGTCACCAATTTGGGAGAGGGAGGGGGTTGCGCGAAAAACTATGATTGGTTATAAACTTAGATGAAATTTAGTATGTTTCCTGATGGTACATTTTAACAAAGTTTGCAAATTTTGCGAAACGTGAGTTGCCCGGTGACAGTGCCTCCTTTCCCTGTTTCTTTCTTTTCCCCCTTTTTAAACAATCCTTCATCTTTTCCCCCTTGTTTTCAAGAAACTTCCCCTTTTTCCACTATTTTCTTATTTTTGTCGATTAAATTTGAACTGAATACAACCCAATAAGAATGTCCAACTGTTTTTGGTTGAAAATTCTACTATTATATTTCTGGTTCGGAATTCAAATATCTTTTAATCCAAAATTCAACTACTTGGTTGAACAACTTTGTTAAAAATTATTTTTTTTTTGGTTTAGTAGTTGAAAACTCAAATGTTATTTGTAAATTAACTTTTTTGTTGGAAAATCGTATTTTCGCGTAAAAAATTATTAAACTATTTTGTACAAAATTAAATTTTTTGGTTGAAAATTAACATTGTTGTCGAAAATTCATATTTTTGGTTGAAAATTGAACTATTTGGTTAGAAATTCATACTTTTTTGTTTGAAATTTTAGTATTTTGTTTGATATGTTCGATAGAAAATTAATCTTCTTGAAATGAAAGCACATATCTTCCTTCAAAAATTCAACTTTCTGGTTGAAAATTCGCTTTTTGGTTGGAAATTTAACTATTTTGTTGAAGATTTTTGTTTTTATTTTTTAATTTGAAAATTTAAATATTCTATGTTTGGTTGAAAATTTATCCCTTACAAGTTGAAAATTCAACATTTTTTTAAAATTCATCTTTCTTAATTGAAAGTTAACTTTTTTGTTAAAAATTCTTCTTTTCGGATTTAAAAGTCAGCTGGTTTCTAATCTAAAACATTGGACTTTTTAGCTTAAAAACTTAACTCTTTTGTGGAAAATCCGTTTTTTTCGTAGAACTCAACTGGCTGAAAATTCGTTTTTTTTTTATGTTCAAAAGTAATTTTTTCATCTGAAAATTTAACTATTTTGTTGTTGTTGAAAACTGATCATTTTTTGTTAAAAATCAAACTATTTGATTGAAAATTCATGTATTTTGTTGAAAGTTCGTCTTTTGTTATAGAAGATTAATCTTCTTTGTTGAAAATTCGTCTTTGTATAGGTCAAAAATTAAGCTACTTGTTTAAAGATTCAACTATTTTGTTGAAAATTTAATTATTTTGTTGAAAATTCAATTATTTTGTTGAAGTAACCTTTATTGGTCGAAAATTCAACTTGTGTATTAGAAAATCTACTTTTCGGGTTGAAAATTTAACTGTTTTCTAAAAAATTCGTCTTTTTGTCTGGAAAAATCAAATATTTGGATGAAAATGCAACTGTTTCTGGATGAACTATATATATATTTTTTAATTAAATCATTTGGTTGCAAATGTATCTTTGTATGTTGAAAATTCAACTATTTTGTTCAAAGTTCGTACTATTAGATTGAAAATTCATCTTTCTTGGTTGATACTTAACTTTTTCGCTGAAAATTCAACTGTCTTCGAAAAAATTCTTCCTGGCTTAAAAATTTAACTATTTGGTTCAAAGTTCAACTAATTTATTAAAAGTTCGTCTCTTTGCTTAAAAGTTCAACTGCTTGGTTACCAGTGCAACTGTTTGGTTAAAAATTAATATGTGGTTGTTAAAAATTTGCCTTGTTAGGTTGAAAGTCCACCTCTTGTGATAGAAAATCATTTATGGCTGACAATGCAACTATTTTGTTGAAAATGCAATATATTTGGCGAAGTGTTTCATATTAGATTCAATATGGTATCAACATCAATTTTATTGGAAAGAACTTATTCTTCTATTATTTCCCGATTTTAGTGAAATCCGTGTTTAGCCAATGGCTACGTTACTTTTAGTTGGGGGTTGGGGGCAAACCACGATCGTCAACGAGGGGGTAGCCCAAAATTGGTAACATAGTTTATAGACGGCCCCCATTATAAATATATCATGTTATCGAGTGAAGTACTCATTTCGACGTATACAACTAAAAAGTTTCCAATACGCAGAAATCAAATGAAAATGTGGTAACTCGTGGAGACCAAATGAAAAGTTGCTACAGTGTTAAGGGTGTTCGCCTCGCGAGTTAGCATCTTTTCATTTTGTCTTAACGAGTTAGCACCATTTTATTTGGTCTTTTCGAGATGGAACCTTGTCATTTGGGCACCCTGATTTGTAATCATTAACATGAAATGATGAACATTAGATGAAACAATACAAAAGTATTGTCAGTTACAACCCTTATGCGACGGTCCTCTGAAAATAAAGAGTACATGATTGTTATCTTCATTACACTATCCACCAATTGGCCACATTTAACGGGCTGTTTCTCATCTGGAGAATTTTTGTTTGTTTTCTGATTTCCAATGACGTTCGAGTCCATCGCCAATGGAGAGCGCTTTTTCCGCTCGTTTTGGCTCGTTCCATCGCTTTGTCGACGTGTTGTCACCAATTGTCGCGCGCTGCGCCCTACGAGTTTACACACAACAGGGTGACGCGCAGTTTATGTGATTCTATTGTCGGCGAAGCCGGTTTCTTCTGTGGTCTGCGTGCAGTTTTCCCTCCCTCTAATGTCTCTATGGCGAGAAGGAGACGCCATTATGCAGCTGGTTCGGATGCTGACTCCGCGAGATGTCTCCATCAGATCAGTGAATCGAGATCCCCCTCCCAGAGATACTTTACGTCCTTTACGACCTTTACGTCTTTCTTCCCCACTGTTGGCGTGCGCTCGCATTTTATTACCGCTTGCGAACAACCTACAAGTGCGTTAAGAGCGAACAAGTCAATGCATGTCACGGTAATCTGTTATCAATTTGTATTCTGATTCACATGTGTATGAAACCCTTCACGCTTTTCATGGGTGAAACTTGATAATATTACGTCTGTTAACTTTTCAAGTTGACGTGTAATTGTTGTTTGAAGGCACAATATGTATACTTTATTAGGGTTGCTACAAAATTCCAATTTCGAAATTCCCTGACTAATGTTTTTGTTTTCCCGGAACGTTACACGGAGAAAAATAGCATTGAATCAAGCGAATATCTGTACGAATACGGATGATACAATATTTTCTGAATCCAAGAAAATTTGTCCTGTTTCAAGAAAATTTACTTGAAGAACTTTTAATTTCTTCCTAGGACCTAGGAGATCAGTAATGTTAATGCTGACAAAATGTTTGTTTCTAAATTTATTTTAAAGACTTTTAGTGAAAACCGCCATACATAATCTTCTAAGGTTCCATCCACAAGTTACGTGTGACGATTTGAGGGGTGGGGTGTTGGTAAAATATTACTGTTTCTTATAAAGTTTCTAAGGATTGGGGGAAGGGGGGATTGGAAGATCTTATCTAACAAAAATGTTTACTGCAAATAAATTCAATCCACATCTTATTACAACTTAGAGGTACTACATTAATGCAGTACAAAATAGAATAATTTTTAACCAAATAATTGATTTTTCAACCATGAAGATGAATTTTAAACCAATAATGTTAGTTTTCTACAAAAAAAGATAAATTCTAAGTTAAAATATTATTTTGAATCCAAAAACAAAAATAATGTTCAAAAAGAATAGTTAAAATTTCAACCCAAAAAGATAAATTTTGAACCAAAAATGAAAAATGAAAACTTCAGTTAAAACAATTAACATTGAAAAAAAATTAATTTTCAACAAACTAGTTAAATATTTAACCAAATAGATGAATCATCAACCCAAGAAAATGAATCCTCAATGAAAAGTATAATATAGTTGATTTTCATACCATAAGAGGAATTTTCAACCAAGAAAAAATTTTCAACCAATGAAGAAAAAAAAGTTCATCCAAAATGTTGACTTTTTAAGCCAAAAAGACGAATTCGTTTGCAAAGCAGTTTTTCCAACCAGAAAGATGAATTTTCTACTCAAAAAGACACATTTTCAACAAAATGTATGAATTTTCAACCAAACGGATACATTGTTAACCAAAGAAATGAAATTTAAACCAAAAATGCCAAATTTTTAAATAAATAGTGAAACTTTCAACAACAATTTTTTTTTCAAGATAATGGAATAGTCAAGGTTTCAATAAAAACAATTTCAATTAAAGAAAAACGAATTTTCAAAAAAAAAGTTAGGTTTTTAATCAGAGAAATTAATTTTCAGTTTAAAAGATAAATTTTTAACATAGAAGATCAATTTTATATCAAAAAGATTAATTCTTTACAAAGTACATACATTTTCAACAAAATAGTTTAGTATGTAAACAGAAAAAAGAATTTTTAACGAAAATTATCAATCTTCAGCCAAAAAAATTAATTTTTCACCAATTAGTTGCATTTTTTATTAAAAATATGAATTTTCAACCAAGAAGAATTATTTTTTATTTTTATGAATTGAATGAAAAAATTAAATAAGAATAATTTCACACCTAAAAAGAAGAAATTTCAACAAAATACATGAATTTTTAATTAAAAAACATACATTTTTAACGAAAAATCTAAAAGTAATATTTTAATTGAAAAAAATAATTAAAATTCAAACAAAGAATAAAAAATAAAATAGTACATGTTTAATAAAAAAGTGAAGATTTTTTAACTCAAATGATGACTCATTAGCCAAAAAAAATGAATTTTTGACAAAGTTGTTTCACTTTCAAATAAATAGTTGAATTTTCAACCAAAAAATATTTTAATTTAAAATCAAAAGCAGTTGGATTCAACCAAAAAGGCGATTTTTCAACAAAATAGTTGAATCCTCAACCAAAACAGATTAATTTTCAACCAAAAAGTTGCGTTTTTATCCTAAATGGATGACATTTTTGCGATAACAGATACATTTTTAAACCAAATACAAACATTTTTAACAAAAAAGTTGAATTTTCAACTAAGAAAGGTTTTTCTGCCATTAAACAAAAAACTCCATCCAAAATGTTAAATTTTCATGTCAAAAACATGAATTTTGCAACAAAAAGAATGACTTTTTTAAAAAAATTGTTGAATTTTTAAGAAAATAAAAAAATTGTCAACAAAATATGAAACCTTATATCAACAAATTTTCTTTTCCAAATCTAATTTCATTAAAGCCATGTTGGGGTCCCCCACTCCCTCGGTTGAAATTTGAGAAAAATGCCTTACTTAATTTGTAAATGACCCCTAAACTTCATCTTTAGTTTATCGAAAATTTCCTGACTTTCCAGAATTTCCTGGCTTGTAAAAACCGTGTCTGTACTCCGTTTATGCTTTGGGCACAGCTTTCCATCTTCATAAGCAACTTTCGTATTGCATGCACAACATTTGTACATCATGTACCTAATTTGCATTTCAAGAGAGTTTAATAATTCCTTTATGGTTGACAGTTTCTGACCTATATTTTCAATTTTCTGTGTTCGGTGAGTAAAATTCCTGTTTTTTTTTCAGATCCGGTTCTTCGGTCTTACATTAATATTCTGTATTTTTCATCCAAGCTATATAGCAGATCACATAATAATAATGAGTTTTCTAGAATCCTATTGCTACACCTGCATACGATTATTTCTCTTAATTTTCTTCAAGCGGAAGGGAGAAAGTATACTAGTAGAATTTAATGGAAATTGTCCGCAACGATGCCCGAATCCCCGAAGGATACTTGCAGATTCAACTACCGTTTGCCGCTATTAAAATAAATAGTCCATTATCCGTAACGTCTGGCCTAATGTGTTGTACTTAGGATATAAAGCCCTTGCGGATAATCCAGAACAACAACAACGGGGCATCATCATTGTTTGGTGATGCCGCGGGCTGTGCGCCAACTATATAAACACAAAACCGCCACTGTTCATCCGTGCCATGATGTGCCACAATAATGACGCCCAGAGTATTTGCATGTATTATCTACCTTAAGCCCAAAGCCCGAAACATAAGAAATACATTTCTTTAATGCCTATACAGATGGTGCCCAAATTTAGCCTCAGATATATAAATCGCGGGTTCTATATCTGATTCAAAAATGTACACTGAAGGAAATGTAGACAGGTGATTTTGCTTTTGTTGAATTTCCGCTAATCATGCGTCGAATCTGAATTCGTTATGGTTAATTCGATGACTTGGGCATTTCGAACTATTCTGGTTCATGTTTGACCTGGCAGCATCTCCGTTTCAGTTCTGAGTCCCGTGTGTGTAATCAGTCGGCAAAATGAAAAAAAAAACTAAAATCGAGTCGAGAAGCCAGAGGTGTTATTTTAGGCTCGGATACAAAACGGTGTAACGAACTGAATGAGGAGGATAAAGGGCGCGGCGCGATACAAACAAAACTCCCCGAACAACGAAAAGCGCCACTCATCGGGCTTGGAAATTTAGAGCGCCCCGGAATCACTTTCTAGGCTTACGATTTCTTTCGGCACTTTGCGAATCCTCATGGGTACCATAAGGACGAGGATGATGTTTTAAGAAAACAGATTCGGAACCGAATTCTTCATCAAAGACATTTGCCGTGCCACCCAAATCTTCCGGAATTTGAAATACGTTTCTCCAGATCTTTAGATTAATATAAGATAAAAACTAATTTGGCAATAATTTCTCAGGCAATTCATAGCCAACTTGTAGAAAGAACTGCGAGAAATCTGACACTGCATTTCACGGAGTCGTAACTGCTTGCTTTTATAAACGGGAGTTCATTCGCAAAATCCGAAAGCGGTCTATTGTGTCTTCTATGTTTGCAACATCGCGCAACAAAAAGACGTAGCCCTTCATTATGGAATTACGTAACTGTAAATTGAGCAAATACAACAGGAGCCCGGGAGCCAGGTTTACATTTTCCTTTCTGTTCCTGAGGGCACAGGAATATCGAGTTACAGAGAGTAACTGTTATCTCGACGAGACATCTATCGAGAGAAGAACTAAAAGACTAAAACGAATTCGCATTGCTAGAGATATTTCCCTTTGTACAGCTGAGAAGTTAGAAAGCAAGATGCTCTTTCTTTCGTTGAAACGAAATAAAAAAGAAAGAAGAGAAAAGTATTTTGACGGATCTTATATGCACGAGAAGGAGTATGAGCAACAATAGTGAGAGTTTTTTTTTTTTTACTAATTTTCTTTCGACGTTAATAAAATTTTATTGACTACGATTCAGGGAAGAGCGGTTATCTAACACTAATAAGTCTTGACACGTTCGCGACATTTTTCGCACAATTGGACTGAAATGAGTACAATAGGGAGACGCGGTCAGGCGTCAATGGATACTAAGTGGAGCATTCTCACTTGAAAAATTTGCAGCGTTGCGCCATTCAGAGCAGATTATCCCCAGCCTGGATTACCCAGGTCGAGTGCCTGAGGTGTCGGGATACTCTCGAGCTAATTCCCGGGATCTCGAATGAAACTTCGATCTTGTAGAACGACAATAGCTGCATTAGAAAAGTAATAGATGCATTGGCATCCTCTTTGGACCTCGATGGTGGTGGGCGCGTCGACTCAAATTACCTACACTATCGAAACTGAATTCATTCTGATTCCATTTTATTTCTCACGGAACGCGTGACAGTCTTCTATCAAAAGGAAGACTTACCCTGGTGATGTTAGTACTAAGCAGCATAAAATACTCAGTATAGACGATTTTTACCACAACTGCTCAAGTTCTTTCAAAGTCTTCGATCTACTCCCGATTCAGAATGGTTTGGATTCAGTTCGTGTTGATCTAATAATAAACATAAATATTTTATTTAAAGAGGCGGAGTGGTTTGGTAGTGGAATTTTGTGTAACTCAAATTTCTGGCTTCTTATCCGTGCAGTTCGAATTGCACTTCCGAGACATCGTTCATCCGAGACGTTCCTCAGAGTTTTGGGCAAAGCCACAAACAAGCAAACAATGAAGGCATGCATCTCGATTTTCGTGTCACAATAAGCACAATGGGAACAACAATGTATCCATCAATGTCGCTATCCAAAGCTCAGAAATAGAGTAGCGACCCCGTAAATTAGTCCTGCAGGATCTCGTGACGCATCCTGTGGGACGCGCTAGCTTGTCGTTCCCAGTTAGGAATACAATGGCGTTATGTGAAACCTGAATGTAGTTCGATGTTATTGCCACCTTTTTTGAATAAAGTTTGACACTATTGCCGTTGGTAGTAATCCAATACGTTCCAAGTTTTAACCGCTTTTCAAAACGAGATAGTTTTTGAGAAGGTCATTGTAAATATTCGATTTATCATGCGCGAAAAAAAAGTGGAAGAGAGGAAATAAAAACTTGATGAGTTAGAGTGAAGCGAGGGGTGTATATTATATGTATAAGCTGCATGGATTAAAGTGCAGATGTAAGACTCAGTATTGGGAAGTTGCGAAAATCAGTAAAAATCAGTCTAAAGAAAATCATATCTTTTAACTATTAAGATAGCTTGAACATTTATTTTTCGTATTTGTCTGAAGTTTTACATGAAAGTTTTCTCAAATTTATAGAAAAAAAATTCCATAAATTTAATAACACGGAATATCTGTCATAAAGTGTACGGCTGTCCCAAATAAAAATATAATTTGATATTTTAGATATGATTTGTGGATGAGTGAAGTAATCTGCTGGTATTGATAGATAGTTTACATAATTTTTTTCCGTGTTTTTACTTGGAAATTTTGACATTTCGAATCCTACTATTTTTCAAATTTCCAATTATTCACATCAGTCAGGTTTTGAATTAAACCCTTTTTAATTCTTCTGCAATTGAAACGAAAGATTGTTGAACTTTCAATAACATTTCATTCTGAATAATTCGAACCTCTTTCTTTAAATTGAATATTTTCACGGGATTGAACATTGTTAATTGTTCAATTTTAAGTCCTTGAAATATTTACTTGTTTACTTTCAAATTGAAATCATTGTGTACGTACCAATTGACATACACGAATACCCTTTTGAAATAACAGATATAATGTAATGTTATATATGCATTTACACAAAGTATTCTCATAAATTTAATCATATTTTCTTAAATTACCGCTGTTACTATAAATATTGTCTGTAATTATTTTTTAATGGAATTTGCTGCGACACTAGAACGTAAATATGAAAAGGTCTTAAGATGCATGAAGTTCCAACTGTAGTAATTTTCGACCATGTGTTTCATTTCTTTCCTCAAATGAATAGGTCATTTGCATTTATGTAAGATATCCAAGTATTATCATCGGACAAAACTGTTAATGTTCATGGGCACGTTAATGGTCATATGGGTATTATATTTACGAATGTTCTGGCGATGCAGGCAGACGTGTATAATGGATGGTCACCGTGACTAAAAGGACTAATCATGACAAATGCTGCTGATCTTGGCTTGCAACATATTGCTGAGTAAAGGCTTCGCCGCGAATTATCCACACTCTATCTTCATCTATTTCTACAAATCGGAAATTTAAACTTGCGTTTTATAATACCTTTTCTTCCTGAAAAGCAATTATCATCAATTTTATCAATAAATTACAGCTTTTCAGTGTTTAAGATCGTCAATATTTACATGAAATAGAAAAAGATATGGATTTTCTTTAAAGTATTATATTTTTCTATTTTTGTTAACCATTTTGAACCTACTATCATTATTTTGACGACAACGGCTAACCTCATTCAATAGATCGAAAATGGTCGTAAGAGATAACGGAAATAAAGTATTGAGAAGAAATTCTTTCTTTAAAGGGTACTTCTCTAATTTTAATTTGTTTAGACTGTAAATTTACAAGAACGAATCAGATTTGCCGGAAAATAGATTTTCGCGATAAACTTACCTGGGAAAAAGTTGACCCATCCGAGAAAACATGGGATACGATGACTGCGAAAATGTATGGTTTATTATAGTCAAATTTATGAATTGCTGATTTTATTTAGATTTTTCAGTTTTTTACATAAAAAAATGGTAAAATTCGATTTGATATTTATTTTTATATGGTTTAAATATGAAACCCCACTATTTTAATTGGAAAAATCATTTAACATTAACTTCTTTTTCTATCTTTAGAAATGATAAAGAAAATCTGTATTTTGGAAAAGCCTATGCTTCAAAAGCTCGCGTAAAGATTTGTGTAATTTAAGAATGTAGTCAGGAATATAGGACACGATGAAAATTTCAAACATTTTAAAGTGCTTTTCCTTTAGAATTTCTTTTAAAGCCTTTTAAAAAAAAAATCATCATCAAGATGTCCAATTTTCAACAATTTTAGGTTATGTAGCGTTTTACACCAGGAATGGGTATTTTCAATAAAAAATTATTAGATTTCAAAAATTAAACAATTTTAAACAATTTACGTTTTCCGGTTTTGTTAGGGTTTTTTTACTGGAAATTTATATTTTCAAACAAAAAGCATTAGATTTGAAAGGTTTATAATTCTTCAACATTTTTAGCTTAGGTTGGCGGTTTACACCAAAAATTAGTAGTTTAAAACAAACATCATTATAGTTCGAGCAAGATTTGGCAGTTATAAACATATTTGGATTATATTAACGTTTTCACGGGAAATCGGTTTTTTTAAACAAAAAAATTTGATTTAAAAAAGATTTACAGTTCGGAACAATTTTTTGTTATATTGTGTTAGTTTTTTTTTCGTTGTGCATTATTGGTATTTGTAATAAACCATTTTCAGATATCCAGGAATATTTACAATTTTTCAATACTCTTTGGTTATGTTGGCGTGTTTCATCTGAAATTGGTATTTTTTAAGAAAAATCATTGGATTTAAATCCACTGATTTTTGTTTAAAGTAATAAAATGCACAAGCCTGAACAATTTTGGATTGTGTTAGTGTTTTTTTATCGAAAATTGACATTTTTGTCAAAAATCATTTTTAGGTTACGTTGTTGTTTAAAACCCAACGATGTTATTTCTGAACAAAACAGATTATAATTTGTATAAGCTTTATAATCTGTAAACAATTTCGGATTATATTAATGTGTTTTGTTGGAAATTGGTGCTTTTAATTTGTAAAAACACATATTTCAAAATTTTCAACAAAGACTTACCTATGGAACAATTGAAGGTTATGTTGACATTTTTAATAGAAAATCGGTTATTTTAAAGAAAAATCTTCAATTTCAAAGAAGATTTACAATTTAGAACAATTTTTTTTCTGTTAGTGTTTTTCATCGAAAATTGATATTTGTAATAAACAAAAAACCTTAAGATTTTTCAGAGTATCATTATTTTTCACATTATCCTTTTTTGGTTACGTTGGCGTTTTTTTTACTGGAAATCGGTGCTTTTGGTGAAAAATCATTGGAATTCAATAAAGATGAAAAATTGTAAATCAATTTTAGGTAATGATCACGTTTTTGAAAGAGGATTTACTTTTTTAAACAGTTCTCTTGTTATTATAATTGATGTTAGCTGTTTTTCTCAAAACTGTCTTAAATCAATATTTTTAAAGTTTTGATTGTTTTTTAATTGATGAAAAATTTCTTCTCTGGTTCCGCTGGGATTCAAATCCGAATAGAGCACCCAGACCGGCAATCTGAAGACCTGTATTTGAATTCGAGCGGCGCCAGAAAATAATATTTTCACGACTGAAAAACCAAAAATCATTATTTTACAAATGTTGATTGAAGACCATGTAGAGAAAATCAACTAACAGCTAACATATATTAGCGTTTTTCACAGGAAATCGGTTATTTTAAACAAAAATCATTAGACTTCAAAAATTAACCTTTATAATTTTGAACAACTTTAGGTTATGTTAGTGTTTTTTTCGGAAATTGGTATTTTTTAACCACAATTAAACGGTTTAATTTTTCCATACAAAGATGTTTTATATTAATTCTGAAGTTAAGACATCAATTTTTATCAATAATTATTGAAAATATTGTCCTGGTTTTTATTTTGTATTGTTCTAAATAATAGATACTATGAAACATACAAATTTTATATTAATATTAAATTTATGTTTAAATATTTGAAGGGTCTCGGGGCATAAAGGCGTAAGTGCAAAAACTCGAATTTCAAAGAATACATAAAAAACACCTAGCTTAAATGCATTGGATTTAAAAAAATAAAAAAGTACTTTAGCGCTATCAATTAGCTCTATCGAACCATGAACTCAAAAAAATGTCGATTTTTGCTCAGAAGGAGTTGCATAACTTTGTATTTCTTAATTCTAAAAATAAGACATTGCTTTCGAAGTATTACTTACCTCTAACAAATCGTGAAAGTATTGCTTAAGAATCAGCAACCATGTGCAAAAAAAAACCCTTGTCAAAGAACAGTGCGTCCCAAAAGACGCCGGACCTGATACACAAAAAGCTGCTTAACTTGTTTATTTCTCAATTAAAAATATATACAAGAAAGTGCTTTCGACCTATTACAAAATTTAAAATACTAAAGTTTGATTTTTTGTAACGGTATAAGCTGAAAATCGGAAAGAAAATAGAAAATGTTGGAGTCTACTTTGCTAGATAAGTAGATTATACCAATTTATATTTGTG
>JAABKJ010002782.1:0-27169 GCA_011634705.1 Andricus grossulariae
GTCCATCCTTGTAGAGCCCCGCATGCAAGGATAAGGCTGCATACTCTGAGAGGTCGCCCGGTATCCCAGAGTCACCGATTGAGAAACCTCACCCAGGTGCCATTCAGCTTTTGGCACGGTTGTCCTGAGGAATCAAAACCGAACCGAAACATTGACTCCATGATTCTATTGTAAAAACAAAATAGCGCTGAACAATTAACTAAATATATATATTAAATTTATCAGTGGTATTCTGTTGCTACAATAAATTCATAGCTTTTTTTCTTCACTGTTATAAAAAAATCACTCAATAATAATATTTTCATTAATTATTTTCAAATCATCGTTATCATCATCACTATTGATGACTGTTTAACTGAACCTTCTTATCTCTCCCTCTTCCCCTTCTAACATACAGATTGTATGATGGAGAAGATGATAGATTAATTAGTATATATTAGACGACTTTGCTTTAACAAAACCCCGCGGTAAAGTATCAGTCACACCAGGAATCAGTACCCTCTTATCATCCTGCCAACTGAGAACGGTTTTACTTTGCCTAACAGTATACACTTCATGCTTTTTGCTTTGAATTGAATTAGGAGCTTTCTTCAAATTTTGATAAGATAGCAGACATTTTTTATAATCAATAAATGTAATTTTATTCAAAGTAGGGCCTCTAACCCCCTTTGCTTTCTTCCCCTCTTTTTCACCTATAACTTTAAATGCATATAATTTGGATCTTAATCCAACAAATTCCGTCATGATTTTACGATTATTCTCGTCTTTCATCAAACCAAGAACTTTGTTATTCAATAAGCTCATACCGTAAACATTATTTGGTGGATAGTCTGCAGCGTCAAATTTTTTTGAATCTCTCTCAATGTACTCGTATACATCAGGCACAACTATTTCATATATCAAACTATCCGTGTCTGTGTGAAGCAACTTTGCTTGATCACTAAATTTTTTAAAAATATAATTGGAATCGAAATCGTACATATATATTTTGGATACATCGAGAACAGTAAATCCTGTGTAAATAGGCTTGTTGAAATTGAATTTCAATCTATCAAACTCAATTATAACCAAATTTTCCTAAAATATGGTACAGCTTTTGAAGTTAGGTTTTGCAATTAGGGCTTTCGCTCCATACCTCCCCTCCCATGTTGTAACAAGTCTAGCATCTTTGTATTTTCTAACATTGTCCATTGTTTTCCCAAACATTGAATTATTCATTAGCTTATGAAAGTTTTTTTAGAATTCATTAGTCGATTTTTTTCGCAATTCTGTATTTAGGTCTATATAATCTTTTAACCAATCTTTTTGATTAAATTTTAATATTCTATGTGTTTCAGATATTTTCATGCCTAAATTCAAACATTGTTTCATATTACGATAGTGAACTATGTATCGGGTTTTTGGTAGTAATATTGTAATTCATGCAATTCCTCTGGATACTCTAAATCAACTTCAAGCATATAACCAACTGGTGGATCATCGGAGATATTATTAACATTGAAATTCTTCTTAAGATTTTCTTCCCATGTGAAATTACTGAACGGTGAAAATTCACTCATAGCTGCACCTTATCGATTATTAAGATTAAAGTATGTAAGATAAGACTCTAATATGTTTCAATCAAAATCTGATTCCATATACCTATTATTTGACTCGTTGTATCGATTACAACACTGAGACACACCACCGCGAATACCTTTTTCTATAATAAAATCATTTTAATTTCTGTTAATAAATCGAGTTCAACCCCTGTCATTTAAGCATTGCATCAAAAGCAAGCCCTGGTATTGTATAATAATGTAAAGGATCTACATTGTACATGGAAGAACAATTGTATCTAAAATTTTCGAAAATGTCAGCAAAGAGACAAACATCTGTTTTAAAATACAAGTCTGAGTATTCGCCTAAAGTTTTCATATTAAATGTATTCCAAACATTACAAGCGTGCAAATAGTCCGCCACAGAAACATTCACACTATTTAATTGAAAATAAAATGCTGTTCTTGGAGTTAATTGTGTTTGATTTAATTTTTGTAAACTGTCAATATACTCATAAGGGAAGACACCTTTTCTAGTCAGTAAATTAAATTCATTAAATTTTTTGCAATGTTTCAGAGTACTTTTCTTATCTTCATTTTGCAAATAAGACGCTAACTTTTCAATACTGCTTGGAATAAAACGGAAAGAATCTATAAACCTAAGTTTCACATTTGTTCCACCTACATCTTTGGTAAAGGATATGTATCTTTCTTTGTTAACAGGGAGCAATGTAAGCTGGCCTTCGAAACTTGTGGCAAGCACTTTTATAAAAAAGTGAGAGTCATAGCCAGATAAATTGTGGAAAACTATTGGAACTATATGAGAATTTTTATAAGTCATATTGCAATCTTGATGAGAAGCACCCTAAATTTTCCGGTAATATGGCAATGATCACGATGTATAACATCATTAACCCCTAATGCTTTCTCACATATATGACATGTTTTAGCTGAACAAAAATCTTGCTGTTGTTTTAACGTTAACTTTTCTATAGGAACAACTTCCTTTGAATAACCATCAATTCGTTCAGCTAAGACTTTCAACTTTTTTGCAAAATATGAAATGCAATCTTCACCTCGATAGACTTTAATTCTGGAAAGCGAGTCATCAAAATTGTATTTTTAATAAAAAGCAACACTGTGAGGGACATGCTTTTTATACGCTACTGTGTTGGGTGTTACATCATCGTCATCTATCTTCAACGACTGTGCTTTTTGGATAGGATCTAAAAAATATTCGATGTCAGCATAGACAGAAAATGGAACCATTTCTTTATATTTATAATTTTCAAAACGTAAAATATTTTCACCTACTTTTGGTAATATCATTTTACATTTATTCACCTTTCCAAAGTCTGATTTGTGACTTGAAAAAGATTTCTCCATTCTAAAATAAACTAAACTAAAATAAAATACAGTTTTTAACATTTTTAATTGTTGTGGACAAAAATTCGGGGGAACTGAAACCGATTTACCACACGACGAAGTATCACATACCCTTAAGAAAACGATTTAAATCTTTGTGCTTCAAATTGACTATAGAACCAGACCTTATTCTATTCTGAAAAGCTATTTGCAATTCCTCCCAATATATTCTATCTGCTTTCCTGTTCATGCTACCCCCACCTACCTTCTGGAAGTTTCTAATTTTTCTATTTATCGCTTTTAAAATTCCAATTGTTGTTAATATTTTCATTTTCTGACCGACTGATGAATTTTTGTTTAACTTTAGTATTTTGTTCAACAATCTAATATTTCGAGATTCTATTCCAATCCATTCATGAATTAATACTACTGAGGACTTTTCATTCAAGTTTTCGTAAGCTCACTCCATTAAATGAATTAGTTTTTTTATAGAAGTTAGAATTCATGTTTCCTGTTTTTATCTTGTTGACTTTAGCGAAGTCCATTGCACTAATGATTTTCAATATAGGATGCCTCACAACGCAAAATTATATTGAAAATATTTTTTCCTTCAAACAGTTATATAAAATATGTTTCTGAATTCAAACTTTTTAAGATTCACTTATGAAAACTTTCATTTTGCTTAGCGAGAGTTGAGCACTGATGTTTGAATAAGAAAGAGTGAAGAGTGATCCGACTTTATATAAAACTCTTCTGTTCTGTTTCTATATGCTGATGATCAACTGAAAAGACTAAGGGCTGTGCGGGGTTTTATATAGACCTGCTATTGTTATTGTTTATACATTAGTTAAGGTATTAATCATAATTTCTTAGAATTATACATGATAAAAACCGGTTCTGTAATATATAACATGACACCTTTGTTTATGTTAAAAATTTCCGGTACAGTTATAATATCACATAAGCGGCATTGGTGAAAGGGATGATGAGAGTTTGAATATGAGAGGAGACGCACGTCACCGAATAGTTCTGTAATATATAATATGACACCTTTGTTTATGTTAAAAATTCCCGGTACAGTTATAATATCACGTAAGCGGCATTGGTTAAAGGGATGATGAGAGCTTGAATATGAGACGAGACGCACATCACCGACTTCTGCGATTTGCGTGACGTGTACAAGCGAAACTTGTTCGAACTTGCGTAAAAGCATGTAACATTGCAACGGCATATGACATGCATGACATATGACGGCTCATATGAAAGGGTGATATTATGACTCAGCTCTTTGGTATTTTCTTATGACGTAAGCGAAAAAACATGACACATCATCCCTCTCCATACGCAATCACACATACACACAAATACACACTCATCCTCACACTTACATGCACTAACACTAATCGGTCCAGAACCGGCCCTGGACTACTGCTTGCAACATTGAAAAAAATGTATTTAAAATTTTTAATCCTTATGGTTTGGTCTACCTGCGGTCCTACACGATGAGCTACCTGATAGGATGTGACTGAGCATATCTTCAGAAATGGTCAGGCTCGTCAGGAATGGTCAGGATGTTCAGAAATCGTCAGAACTTCTGACAATTTGTGACGATTCCTGACTTTTTTTTAGTAGGCCAGCGACTTCAAAACCCCGCCTTGATTAATTTCAGCGAAAAATACCAACTTTTTTATGAAAAAAGTCCGCAATTTTAAATATTGATTTTTGAAATTTTTTAAGTTCATTTTCGTAATTAGCGACCCCAAAAACCAGTGAGTACGAAAGGACCCCGCACCAAATGTACAGTAAATGGCTTTTTGTGAAAAATTCTAAATCTAATTTTTTTTTCGTATTTTTGAACCTGCAAAGCGATAATCTCAAAGAAGAAAGTAAGAAAAATGGACAGTTTTTTAACAAAGAATTGTGAAAGTTTCAATTTTTACATGTCTTCTAACAGAAAAATGCTTATTTTAATGAAAAGTTTTTTTTCTCCTAAGCTCTTTGTTAGATTTTGCTAAAAGTTTCAGATTTTGACTATCAGTCTTACCGAAACAAAAGGTTCATATTTAAGATCTAAAAAGATTAACGGTTTTTTTGGGCATACAGCATGTTATGGGGGTGTTTTCATACTTCAAACATCCAAGTATGAAAATCATCATTTCTTAGTAACTAAAGTCACTGGAGATATTTTATTTAAATGCTAGGGTATGAAATCACTTTCAACTTAGTAAAGGAAGTGTGCATAGCACGGATATTATATATGTGCATTTACTTCAAGGGTTATTTTATTATCCTTTGAATATTTAATCCAGATTATCGACATTTCTTAATGACTAAAATCACAAAAAGTTTTATGAATAATCTATGAGGATAGGAATCATATTAAAGTAAATAGGGATGCTGTAGAAAGACAAGGATGTCTATTTTTCTTGAGAGTTTTTTAATCATCCCTTACTTAGAGAAGCAGAGAAATTAACTTTTCGTAAGGAATAAATCACCGAAGATCAGGCCTACAGTATCACTTTAAAACAAACATATAGAAAGTATCCTTTAGGAGGACTTGCACCATAATTTATTTTCAGGATAGTTTAATCATCCCTTAATTGCTGAAACAAAGAAATCGATATTTTATACGAGACAGCCCGCCACAGATTTTTTCATTAACATATTCTTTACTAATGCACCTTTGAAATATCAATTTACCTGTATATTTTTTATAGTGATTTTGTTGATCAATGTATTAATAAAAGAAACTCTGGTGCCATTTCCCGTATAAAATATCGATTTTCTTGTTTCAATAATTAGGGAATGATTAGGCGACCCTGACAATAAATGCAAATCCTGCTAAAAATGCTACCTGTATATGTGTATATGTTTTGAAGTGATTTTATTGAACAATATATTGATAAAAAAATCTCTTAGCTTTCTCCCGTATAAAATATCGATTTCCTTGTCCCATAAATAAGGGATGATTAGATGACTCTGACAATAAATATCTCTAGAAAAATTCAAACACATCCTTGTCGTTCTACACCTTCCCTGTTTACTTTAATGTGATTCCTATTCTGACAGATTAATCAGCAAACCTTTTGTGATTTTAGTCATTAAGGAATGTCGATATTCCGGATTAAATATTCAAGGGATGATGAAACAACCCTTGAAGCAAATGCACATATATAATATTCGTGCTATGCACGCTTCCTTTAATTATTTAAAAGTGATTTCATACCCTAGCATTTAAATAAAAAATCTCCAGTGACTTTAGTCACTGCGAAATTATGATTTCCATACTTGGATGCTTAAAGTATGAAAACACACCCAAAACATGCTGTATACCCAACAAACCCTTAATCTTTGTAGATCTTGGATATGAAACTTTTGTTTCGGTAAGACCAAATATATGATAGTATATATGTATATATATATAATTAAAAAACAAGGTTAAAATGGATATGCACGCGAATCGCTTCCCAACCGCTGCTTGGTCTTGCTTTATGGCGCGTATCCACACTCTATGGTGCCAGAAACACCCAGAGCTTCAGCACGCTTCGATTCAACAATTGCGAAATCAACATGCCTACCTCTCGAAAAATGAATATGTACGCGGAACGCTTCCCCAACCGCTGCTTGATTAAGCTGCAGCCGAAGATGAGGAAGCGACATTAAGTCCAACCGCGGAAAGCAGGCACCTTCTGAGAGATGATTACGATTTCAGGACGAGAAGGAACATTAACATGCAAGTTCCTCCTAAGCTCCAAGATCTGGCTCCAATGGATGCCTGCGTTCGTGGAGAAATCTCGCAAGAGTCCGACCTCTGGACCATCATTGCTCCGATTATGGTGCTATGAGAGCTTCGGCTGATTCAAACCGAAGGCTCAAACCGACGATGGATCAAAAGACCAAAAGATGCTTGCATCAACTGAAAGAGAAGATTGGATGGGCAAGACAGAATGCGTCCCGTGTGGCACGAAGAACTTTTCCGCTGCCGGACCAGATTGTATCGAGAACTTCTGGTGGAAGAAGTTTACTCCTACACACCAACATTTGGCCCGCATATTCACTTCATATATAAAGTCCGAGACGCACATTCCGCAGTGGCTGGTGTTAGGACGCACTATACTCCTACCAAAAAAAGGCAACTTGTCCAGCCCAGAGAATTGCAGGCCAATAACTTGTTCGAACACACTGTATAAGATCTTTACAGCTGTCCTAAACAACAGGATTGTTCAGCGAATTGAGACTGTGTGATAGAGAGATTGATGCCTCTTTGGAAAACTAGATTTACCTAAAGATCTAAAGACCTAACGATTTATGCCTCTGGTAAAGGCAAACTTCAAACTGCCATAAATAACGTCGAAAAGTACACAGGAGAGATTGGAATGGACTTTGGATTGGATAAATGTGCCAAAATTCATCTAAAGAAAGGAGAGATTGTTGGCGTTCCCAAGGACCCTGAGCTTGTGGATATAAGTGTTATTAGACATCTTGACACTGGAGAGACCTATACATACCTGGGCGTGCCTGAAAGCCGCATTCAGGACGTGACATCAGTAAAGGAGTCTCTCCGAAGCAGATACAAGCATCTTCTTCGACAGATTTGGTCATCCAATCTGTCGGCGTTGAACAAGGTATCGGCGACTAACATGCCTGCCATCCCGGTTCTACTCTACTCGTTTGGGGTGGTTTAATGGACGAAGAACGAACTTAAGGCCCTTGATGTCACCACTCGTAAGACCATGCATATGCATAAAAGCTTGCATATCAATTCGTCAGTTCCGTGATTATACATTTCACGCCGTCAAAGTTGACGCGGACTTCTGAATCTCCAGTGTCTTCATAACCGAATTGTTTTGAGTACAGCTTACATCGTTGTAAATGGATTTGAAATCTTCAGAAGCAATTTAAATTTTTTCAAATTTTCTGAAATCCCATTAAATTAGTGAAATAAATTAAAAACTTCTTTCTTTTATAATACCTTAAAATATCGAAAATTCTTTGAAATTTTTTGAAATTCCTTTAAACTGTGGAGAAGTCTTGAAAATTCCTTCGATTCAAAAAAATTACCCCATAGTCTTCAAACTTCTTTGAAATCCCTTTGAATTATCAAAATCAATTCCTCAAAGTTTCGGCAATTTTTTGTTTAAATAGGAGTGTCCCTTAAGTGCTTAATTTGAACATCTTTTTTAATCATAAATGATGAACCAAAACATGCCAGAATTACACAAATTATATTTAATATTATAAATATAATTAAATTATAATATAAATTAAAGTTACAGCGCGTCAAAATGATTGATTTGAAAACTTCTTGTTTGCGTAAAAAGTTTAAAAACAGGCTACCGTCACAGTTGAGGTTATGGTTCGTTACTCAACTTATAATATATTTCTTGTTTTTCTCCTTTTACAGACTTCACAGTGCAAGTGTTGGCAACACTGAGTCAACCTCTTTCTATCTGTGTCTTAGCTGAGCACAGAAACAGTAACACGCCATGACGCTATACTCTTCTCTTTACTCACCAATTTTATTTCTTTCATCATTGATTAATATTGTATGCAACACGCGGACTACATTACTAAATACGAAGAATAACGTTGTCGTATGTTCGAACTCGAACTACAATTCGATTCGATTACCATTTCCAACAGTGATCCCAAAAAGGCCGCCTTGACATATGCGCCGGCTTGGACTGAAGGGCGCTCATTGGCTTTAGTTCGCATACGTATTTGAAATTCAAATACACACGCGCGCTGCAGCCAATGAACGTCACTAAAAATCCAGCTAGCGCAAATCAAGGCAGCTCAGTTGGGATCAATGATTTGAACTGAAGAAGCAAAAATCGTGACAATCGAAATCGACAATATTGTTTAGAGATTTTATATTAAGGATTTTATGCCTTCGCCACTCACTTTTGATATTTATTTATTGGAACAAACGACAAGAAAACAATTGCAATTGCATAATTATTTTAAAAATTGAACAAAAAAGAAATGAGCCCTGGATTTCACCGAGTGTGTAACAACGCGGATAAAATTGAGTGTGCACACAAGGGTCAAGAGAAAGTTGTATTTTCCCCATTTTAATAGTAACCAATGAAAACCTTTATGGTTTTTAGAATACGGATTAATATTATTAACCGACTCCGCTCAAAATTTTTGATTGTTTTTTTTAGGATTTTGACAAAACTAGGAGATAGGAACTAGCGTATGAGAACTTTATGAATATAATTTTTTTTTTACAAAATTAGGTGCAGAGCCGTTTCCAACTGTGCCTCCATACAGCATCACAGCGTATATGTCGGATGGCATTCACTATGGAGGCATCGTCGAATTCGAATTAAGTGAAAAGGCACGACCCTTCTGGATGATAGATCGTTGGACTGCTGATTTACATTGCGCTTATATATGTTTTACACATTCAGGAGAAACCCATCATGTGCACGCAGTTCTCAACTATCTGATGTACCCTCATCTTGAACCTACTCCTTACGCGCATGCTCCAAGCAAGGCTTATATACGTATACTAAAAGGAGACGTCTATTATACAGCTGGAATTTTCGAAAATTTCCATCTTGAAATGACTGATTTTGATCGCAGCAATCGCATTTTTATAACAATGCCAGGTGGCCCTATATTCACTGCGAAGTTAGTCTATCTTCCAGAAAAACCCCTACAAAGCATCGTACCTGAAGTCCTATTCGGGGCATATAGGATGCAGAAGAATGTAGACGCTTGGCGGCGGTATCAAAGGGTCAGATTTCGATATAAGATACATAAAACTTGACCAAAAACCGATACTTTTTCAACCAAATGATGAAGTTTTTTTGGAGACAGTTGAGCTCTCAAGAGAATGAATAAATTTGAAAAAAAATAGTTGTTTGTGTAACCAATGACTTGAATTTCCTGCCTGTTTACATGAATTTTCAACAAAATAGTCAAATTTTCAAACAATGAGATGAATTTTCAACTAGAATGAGGAATTTTTCAACCACGGAGACAAATTTTCAACAAATACAGATTTTCAGACCAGACAAAATAATAATATCCAAACTGTTGAACTTTCAATTTAATAAAAAAAGCAAAAGTTACATATTCAGATGAAAGAAATCATTTCAAATAAAAAAGCTTATTTTTGACGAACATATAAATTTCAAACTGAAGACATGATATTTTAGTCGTAATAATGAATTTCCAATTAGAATATTTAAATTTTCAGTTTAAAAAATTATTTTTCAACTAAAAGAACGTATTTTTAACCAAAGAGATGGGGATTTAACTAAAATGATGAATCTTTGAGAAAAAATTACTTTTTCCACTAAGTAGTTCAATTTTTAATCGAACAAATATAAATTTTTTTAATGAGTAATAATAATAAGAAAACTTAAACTTATATTTCATACACACAACATGAGTAATACAATATCTCTATTGGAATGATGTTATGGAACGCTGGTTAAAAGTGCGTTTGAAAGACCGACTCAGATGATAAGTTCTGAGATCGGTGAAGGCGAAAGTTATAACGATTGAAAATTTTGGAAATGAAACGCAGACACGGTAGGAGCCGATCGTGCGGAGAGTTGTACATTTGTGTTAGGGGTACCTAAGTTGCTCCTATTGAACAGTGAAATTCAAAGTGGGAAACTATCGGCACAACCCATTCAGGCTAAATTTTGCAAAGTACAGTCATACCTGACAAGAGCGCACGTGGTAGAAATAAACATAAATTGGTCGAGCTGGCTTGAGAGTTGAACCCTTGAAAATTTCCTATAATAGTCCCAATCTACAGATTAGGATGAAACGTGCGGAACGGATTACTTAAGGTAAGAAATAAACTATAAGTGAGGAACTAAAACGTGCTGAGACAAGTTACAAAGAGGGCAGATGTTTCGCCACGTGAGAAAATTTGGTTTAAAAATTAATAGAAAAAATCACTATAAAAAATAGAGATAAAATGAAATTTATGAACATGAGACTCAAGAATTTAATTGAACAAAAACCGTGAACTCAAGCAAAAAAAAACGAATTTCTGAACAAATAGTTGAATCCTCAATTAAAGAAGTTCAAGTTTGAACCAAGCAGTTGCATTTTTATCAACAAAAAAAGAAAGAAAATTTTCACTGAAACAGATGCTATTGTTGCCCAGCGTGAAACAAGGATGCGTTATGTCCAAATAGCTATTTATTATATTTATGGATAAGTGTCTCAGAATGGCTCTCTTCGGCGAAGAGTGGAAGGTGTAGATTTCGAGACAGCAGATTTAATCGAGGATTTTTAAAGAATGTTGAGCAAACTTAATATAAGTATGAAGAACATGGGCCTCAAAATTAACGCAAATAAAACAAAAATCATGGTGTTCAAGGAAAAATGTGAGAAAACAATGTGAAATATTGTCATAAATGATGAGAGATTAGGGCAAGCTGACAAGAACGTATATCTGGGTAGCCTATTTACTAGCGACGGAAAACTAGATTAGGAGCTAGATAGGGGGATGTATAAGGGTAAGAAGGTTATCGGTAGAGCAAGGTCCAGTCTCAGAAATAAAAACATATAAAGAAAGCAAAAATGGTTATACATAATTCTTTATTTGCTTTTTACACAACATAATATTATACTTTTGAACCAAAAAGAAATGACATTGAACCAAAAATAATAAGATTGTCTTGTTTGGTTCTATTACTTCAGTTTAAATTTATCTAAAATAAATGAAGAAAAGGGGAAACGAGGCGTAAAAGGGTAAATCTTTAAAGCCTCCGATAAAAAATAAGAATTGTAATAACTCATATAAAAGCAAATAGTAATTTGAATAAACATTAAAGTTCTCTAAGGTTATAAAATCTCAGTCGGATTTATCTTACATGAAGGGAGGAATTGCAGAAACATTCCTTATGTAATTTGTGAATTACTTCTTAATTAATTCTTCAGGCGTCTCACATTTAGGAATATGTTTTTATTTGGAATTTAGGTTTCTGCACACTTCAGGAATGAATAAGTAGAACCAGAAGCTTTTTTTTTAATATTAAAAAGGACACGACAATGTGGGTTACTATTCATTATGAATAGTGACTAAAATATTATTTAAGACTTTCGTGCAGAATGAAGAAATCCCAGGAATATGAGCAGTAGAATTCCGGAAAAGTTCGGGAAGTTGTTGTTCCCGGATCTCAAAATTTTAATATTTGCCCGACTTATTACGCATATATTACGCAAACAGTAATACAACAATTAAACATGCCATTTCAAGGCATAGTACAATTCTTTCTATAATCAAAATTTGGCATGAGAAAAATTTTCTTTCAGTTGTAAGTAAATCATCTGAACATCTAAATTTACTACAGTTCTATTCCAAGTACTTAAAATTGGTGAATTGTATTATTTTCATCATTATATTCAAAAATACTTACTAATTTTGAAATCCCTCAAATTAATATTGTTTGCTAGAATGCTTTCAATTTGAAACTGGCCCTATACAAAATTGTATAATTATTAACCGAATTCACTTCAAATCCCGAGCTGTTGAATGTAACCTTTTAATTCTCGGAAAATTACAGATTTTGTTTAAAAAAATGCTCTTTCTAACAATATAATCAGGCGTATTCCTTGCTGCCAGCATTTCTTGCCCAGTGATGTTGTTATATCAGATCTGGGCTTCTTCCCATAGATTTACTCAATATAATATATATATATAATATAACAATATGATAGTATTTTTTCGATTGCTGACGTCATAGGAAAGTAAAGAGGCATTTAGTCTTCTAGAAAACTAAGTAATGCTATGTGCATACCTAATCCACTCCTTCCTGCAACTGCGCATCGCAACTTAGATTCTTCGTGATGAGCGTAGTTCCTCGTTCCGATCTAGGTGATTGCGAAAAGCATCGTCATCTTATACAACGAGCGGGATACGTCGATTACCAGCTCGCATAATTTGACACGCTCGTGAACGATACATCAACAAAATAGTCAAATTTTCAATCAAGGAAATTAATTTTCAACTCAAAACGAAAAAGGTGAATTATAAGTTGGAAAAATTAATTTTCAATAGCAAAGAAACAATATTTCAACAAAATAAACTAAAAAATAAAAACTGTCTTCTGCTCGGGTTCCTGAATTAGTAGTCCGGTGTAATTGAGTTCTATTCTGGAGTAGTCCACTTGTAATGTGGACCAATCCATATTCTTCGTTAATCCACATATAATCCATGGTAATCCACTTGTAATCTCCAAAACTTAGAGTAATTCAGGTAATCCAAATAATGAACTTACAGCCCAATCCTGGTCGGAAGTAATGCACTTGTAATACGAAGTAATACGAAGTAATCCAGATAATCCACTTGTAATACAGATAAATCCACCTACAATTCAAAAAGTTTTCAGCCATTTTCTTGAAAATTTGTTTTTTCGGTAGAAAATTAATCTAATTTGTAAGAAATTCAATATTATTGTAAAAAAGTAATTTTTTTGGTTATAAATTCAACTGTTTTGTTAAAAATTTGTCTTTTTGGGTTATCAATTCAACCAGTTTGTTAGAAAATTCTTTTTTCAGTTCATTCGTTAATTGAAAATCTCACTATGTATATTGTTGAAAATTCGCTTTTTAATTAAAGATTAATTTTCCTTATCTGAATATGTAACTATTCCAGTTTTGATTGAAAATGTATCATTTTGAGTTAAAAATTCAACAATTTAGTTAGTAGCTCATCTTTTTGATAGATAATTCAACTACTCTGATAAAGATTTGTCTTTTTTGGTTGACTTCAACTGTTTTTAATTCAAATAAAAATGTTTTTTCTGTTTGAAATATCAATTATAACATTTTTCGTGAAGAAACTACCTGTTTCGTTAAATATCACTGTTTATTATTCCAAATTAAAATATTGTCTTAGTTGTAATATAAACTATCACATTTTTCATGAGAATTAATCATTTTTATTGAATATTTAACTACTTGTTTGAAATTTGAACTTCTTTTTTAAAAATTCATTTTTTTGTTAAAGATGCATCACTTTTTTTTAACTGCTTTGCTGAAAATTCATAAATTTTACTGAAAATTAAATTTTGTTGTTTATAATTTAACTGTGTTTTTGAAAATTCGTCTTTTTGGGTAAAAAATCGATCTTTTGGATTGAACTATTTTCCATTGGGTGATGATTGAACTATTTTGTTTTAAATTCATTGTTTTTCGGTTAAAAAATAATTTTTTTAGCTCAAAATGTATCCATTTTGTTATTGGTTGACGAATGCTGGTTTTCAGTCAAAAATGAAACGATTTGGTAAAATATTAATGTATTTTGTTAATTTTTTTTTGTAAAAAATAATTCTATTTTCTCAAAAATCTAACTTTTCGCTCAAATGTTAAACTACTTTGTTTCAGTTGAAAATTACCTTTTTGTTTACAATTTTATATTTTCAAGTGAAAAGTTCGTCTTTTAGCTTGAAATTTCAACAAATTGGTAGAAAATTAAAATATTTTCTTGAAAATTAACTTCTTTCTTGATACTTTATATTTTTGGTTGAACTACTTTGGTTGAACTATTTCGGAAGGAAATTGTACTGTATGGTTGAAACCTAAGCCACTAGGTTGAAACTGTTCACTTGAAAATTAAACCATTTGGCTAGAAATTAATTTTTTCTGGTCATATATTAATTTTTCGAACTAAAAATGTAGCTATTCCATCTTTGGTTGAAAATTTATCATTAATAATTCGAAAATTGATGTATTTGGAAAAAAAATTAATGTACTTTGTTTATCATTTATCTTTCTGTAGAAAATTCTTTTTCTTGGTTGAAATTTCGTATTTTTGTGCAAAAATGCAACTAGTTAGTTGAAAATTAATCTTCTTTAGTGGAGGATTTAACTGTTTTGTTGAAAATTCGTCTTTTTGGTTGAATTTAACTGTTTGTTTATTTTGAATTTAAATATTTTTCGGTTTCAATACTAGCTAAAACATGCTTTGTTAAGAATTAATTTTATTTGGTTCAAAAATCAACTACGCTGTTTAGATTTGAACTAATATATAAAAATTCATATTTTTTGCTGAACGTTCACTATTTTGGCTGATAATTCAACTCTTTGATCGTAAATGGACTTTTTCATTAAAAGCTCATAGTTTTGGGTGGAAAATTCGACTGTTTTGTAAAAGAATTTTCTTTTGGTTTGAAAATCCAACAATTCGGTAAATTATATTAAAATATCAAACAATTCGGTTAAAAATCTACTCTTTTGTTGAAAGTTTATATTTTTAATTGAAAATTAATTTTTTTATTTTAAAATTGAACAAGTAGTACGCGGAGGCTCCTTTACTCTAAAAGAGACTTGGTTCTTTGGTATGATAATAATAATATTAATAATTTTCAACCCAAAAAGATGACCTTCTTATCGAAACATGATGTTCCAATCCAAATTAATGAATTTTTGTATCCAAGCAGACGAATATTCATCAAAAAAGTTGAATTTGCGACAAAAAAAGATGACTTTCCAAGAAAATATTTGAATTTTCAACATAATAATGGAAGTTTTCACTAAATAATAGAATTTTCAACCAACATACATGAATACTAAACCTAAAATACAACAGTAGACTTTACAATTAAAAATAAATAAAATCATAATCAATCCAAAAGGACGGACCTTTGATCCAAAATACGAATGTCCAACAAAATAGTTGAATTTTCGACTAAAAACATCCCCTTGAACAAAATAGTTGAATTTTCGATAGAATAATTTAATTTTCAATCAGGCAGTATATTTTTGATTAAGACTGGAATAATTCTGAAACAGTACTAAAATAGTAGACATTAAAAAAAAAAGAATTCACTTGAATAATTTTTTTCTGAGAAAGATCTTCTGAAGATAATACTAATTCCTTGAAAAATTTGATTTGCCACCTGGCAAAATAATGCGTGCATTTTCCGAAAAAAATTTCTTCTCTTGATCTCTCTGGTAGCTTAATGGGAAAGCACCCGACCGGAAATCCGAAGTTCTAAGATGAATTTTCAATCTAGAAGGATAGATTTTTTTCCAAAATACGAATGTTCAACAATATAGATATTAAATCTAGATAGTCTTCTTTAATATTCATTTTTCTCCGTGCATAGATCATTGTTCAGTCATAAATAAAAAAGTAGACTTTCCGATGGAAAACAATTAATTTCCTACCCAAAGGACGACTTTTCTAAGAAAGGATGAATTTTTAATTCAAGAGGACGAGTGTTCGATCCAAAAATACGAATGTTAAATGCTGAACCTTAAATAAAATTATAGACTCTTCACGGAATTCTGAACCAAAAATATAATCGTAGACTTTTCAAATAAAAAGAATGAACCTTCAACAAAAAATTTGACTATTTAACAAGTGAATTGAGTTTGCAAAAAATAATTGAATTTTGCCTAAATGCTAATGCGGATACTGTTTGGTTAAAACTTGAAATGTTAGGAATTTTAAGCGTTTCAAATTAAATTTAGTACAGTAACCACATTCATTTTACCTCAAAAACAGATTTTCCTATTTTCTTAAAAAATGTTCTCATTTCCTCTACTATTATAGGGTAGAACCTGGAAAATATCTTCGACTCAACTGACTTATATCTGATATATCCAATGAACCTAAAGGATTCGACGATAAAATAAATATTTGTTCGAATTCTTATTCAAATTCATTGACTTGAGAACCAGTTCAAGAATATATTATGTATTATTTATTTATTCATTTTATTATATAACGGTGTGCCTGCAGATTTGGACATAAATAATAACACAAGCGACAAGGACTTGTTTGTTTCGCAACTAAACAAGACAGAATTTTTCACAACCCTAATTACCAGTTACATTTAAGATTTTAATCAAAATTCAGATCAAAATCGAATATTACGTTTTAGATTTTCATTTTTTTAAATTAATTTTGTGGAGGATTGTGGTGTACACGAGGGTTTACATGATGTACTATATAATTCTTCATGATTGGGAAGCTGAAACCTACTGGAGTGTCATCGCTTTCCCTTTGGGTCAAGGGGGTAACCGTGCCGCTTTCGATGTTTATTTTCGCCCGAACTCTAATGTAATCATCAGTCAAATATATTCCAGCTAGAAGATTAAAACTCTCCAATATTGCAAAAACGTCACCATCTATTGTTGACAATACAATTAGTTCTTGAATTGGCACTGGCTCATATGCGTTCATTCTGATTCTTATTTTAAGTGATGTATTGGCTGGAAAAGTGTATCTTCGAAGTTCGAACATCCGATCCGGATTCGTATAGGAATTGAGCCGAATAAATGGAAGTTGTTCAAGTTCACATCCATATCCGTCAGAAGAAGGAAGCCTGTTAGGAGGAAGCATGGTCCTGGAAATCGGAGCACGCCTAAAAGGAGGACGCCTGGCAAGAGAAGCCATGGAACTGCCAGTAGGAGACCTGGACCTGTCACGAAGTTGAGGCTCGACAGAAGGAGAAACCCTTTCAGATGAATTATTTCTTTCAGAAGAAGAAGAAGAAGAAAAAGAAGATCTGCGGCGAGGAACACCAGGAATAGGTTCGCCATTAGGTAAACATTCAAACTGTGAACTTAATTCTGAAACGAGAAAGAGAAGATTATAGTTGTTTTTTTTTAAGCTAATGTATTTTATGAACTCCTTGTGGTAATGTTGTAAGGCAAGTGTATAAAAAAATAAGAAAAACGGTTTTTCGGTTTTCGAAATGGGATAGTTTTACAATTGAATATAAACATGAAAATCTCATAAGAGGCCTTCATAAATTACACATCGCATTTTTCGCCAATTTTTTACCCCTACCTTAACTCATGTAACAAAATTTAACAAAATGGTATCATATTGTCGGTGAAGATAGAGTGAAATATCTTCGAACTGGATAGAGAAAAATGGCTAGTCAGCCTGAACATTCTAGAGTGTCAGACTAACTATATTTTACTTTGAACTATAAGGCAGCCCCCTAGATGGTGTACTGTACTATTCACGGAGTGTCAAAATTTAAGGTTTAGCTTGACTATCCCAGAGTGTAAAGTTGACCATCCTGGACTTTAAACCTGATTATCTCGAAAATTTCAGCTTGATTATCTCGGAGTGTTAACTTGATCATGTCAGAGGGTCAACTTTATTATGTGTTGTCCTTCTCTCATCTACATATATATTCATAAGAGTAAGAGAGACGAAAATTTAAATTAATAAATGAAACCTGAAAACCCATTTTTCTCCGTATACCCTCGAAGGCAGAGTGCGTGTAACTGGATAACGAGAGGTCTCTTGTGTGTTAGATATGCTGTTTTTTAGGCGGGGGGCTTCTTAGACATTGCTGAACGTTCGAAACATGGATATAAAGTTTAAATTCTGAAAGTTTTTTCTTTAATATCAGCCTTTCAAATAGTTATCCTAATTCTGAATGAAAATAAAAATTTTTCACACACTAGTAAATGGATTTGAAGTCAAATTGAAATGAATTAGAATAATTTTCGTAGATCTTTTGAAAAACCCTGAATATTTGAAATCCTATAAAATCCTCGAAGACCCAATTCCTTTTATTTTTTTTTTTGAAACTTGAAAATTCTTTGCAATCCCTCCTAATTAATAACATCAATAAATATTCACCAATAGAGTTGAGGATGATTGCCAAGGTGAAGACTTTAGTATAAACAACCTGCATTTTTTTCAAATTAGAAAAAAAACTGATGAACGAATAAATGGCGAATTTGGTTACCAGTGCCGCTAACAATTATTCTGGTGCTTTATTAGATCGTATAACACATCCTATATTTTTTTATCTTATCGATTATAATCAAGCTTATTCACCTAAAATATTCAAATTTTATTAGCTAGTTTTTAAGAAAGAAAAACAACGTTATTACTGAATTCGTCAAAACTGATATCACACTAATTTATATACACTACGGTTGGAAATTATCTGCACGAGTAACATGGGTGGTAATAAAAATCACTGATTACTTTGAATTACGGCAGCTGTAGAAAACATATCAAATTCACGGAGCGAAATCTTCAAAACCTTATCTTTGATGTTATTTTTGCACAGCGAGTGTCGACTTGAGGGTTTAACTCAAATAGGGATCTTCTAAATATTCCTCATAGAAAAATTATTATAATTTTATTTGATTTATACTAATATTCTGATGAGAACTTGTTGGAATATTTTAACATCTAGCGTGACATATTTTCCGAATTTCGGAATCACAAGTATATTAAATACAGATTACGTGAAATATTTGAAGATTCCAGTACCCTCTACAATCGATTCACTCAAATTTGTTTACTAATTTTAATTAGTCACTAAATTATATCTATGGATCAGTTTTTCTTATTGTTAAATCAGTAAGTTCGACTGATTCATCAGTAGGAAAGGACTGATTCAAAGTTCAAATTTAGACGCTGATTGAACTTAGTAAAAAAAGTTATTGATTTAAATTTGGAGAGTATAATATGTTTTGGAATTTCGAAATATTGTTGATATGTTATTTTGAATTGATTACCTTTCAAGAAAATTTAAAGCGTATATATTTTTTTAAACCAAAAAATTTGGCAAAAATTAAACATACACAAATTTTTTCAATAATTTTCTTCATAAATTTCTTTAGGACAACCTTTCGTACAGCTCCTTTGTAGCACTTAGTTTTGAAGATACTCTCAAACTTTTCCAGTGATAAGGATTTTATTCCTAGTACCCATGCAGTGACATCAAGTGTTTCTCATTTGTCTACTGGCTTTAGAAACAGTATTAAACAATGGAACCAGTTACTCTTGCTGTAATGCTTGAGCAACTTGGTATAAATTATTTCCAAACCTAACATGATATTCTCTTCTCTCGGGCTTCTAACTTTTTCTTGCAACCTGTCAATCGACTTTTGCATCTTATCAAGAAACATATTTCAACCGACAACGACCAAATTCAAGGTAGGGTGATGTTGTCTATTCAAAGCTGTTGATAAGGCTCTGAAGTGTTGCAAATATTCGTGCATTTCATACAGAAGTATCCATTCATATTCAGAGATAATCAGTTTTCTCAGAGCCATGTCATTTCGACCAAACAAAATAATTGGTTGTTGTATGAGTGTCCCCAAACAGACCATGTTACATGTCTAGTAAAACCTGGTTGAAATATCGATGTCTTTGGGGAGCTTAAACAAGTTTCATAGTTTCGAAAGCGGTGATAAGAATAGGACTGGCTTTAATGATGGTTTAAATTTCACTGGCTTCCTTGTCTTTATTGTGCAGTTCTTGGTTTTCGTTTCCGTTTTCAGTGTGCCCTTGATCTTTTTGATCTCCATTATCTTCTTCTTCGCAAATAGTATCCAGTCCTCATCTTTCAACATTTCTTGCACCGATGTATTGATAACACGTAGATAAGATCGAAAGTGTTCATTTTTCAAAACGAAGGTTATCAAATACAACAATGCCACCATGAACCTTAAATTTGCGTATATAATTATCGAACAGGTGCTATCACAATTCAGTTAGCATTCATCCGCCCTTTCGATGTGTAAAAATAGTAATATAATTATGCAAAATTAAATTATTGTTTTTTAATTTGTGACCTATAATTAATTTCTTAATGGTACAAGTTTGTAGGAATCTGATTAATATGTTTAATTTAGAAAGCTTTAACAAATTATATCACAAACTATTCTTAAATATTAGGGTGGGCCGAAGAAAAGTAAATTTTGTGCGATCAATGTCTTTGTGGAATATTATTCTAACATACTAAAATGTTTTTTACTTGGGGATTGTTAAAAATTGATTATGGAGTCAAAAAAATTCTATAAACTTTCTTGAAAAATTATAACTGTTGAATATACAAAAGGGTGTCTATAGGTTAAATGAAAAAAATTCATAAATTGGAAAAACCGTAGCGCTGACAAGTTTTCTGTTGGGTCCCTCATAAAGTGTATAAAATTCGAAATAAATCGATGGACGTGAATATAATTTTTACACAAATAACATTATTTGGCTACAAGATTAGGTGAAGTTAGTAGAATAAGGAAAATTTTTGTTGCAAAATGATTCCTGTTGAGACAAACGAAAACCCTTGCAACCTTAAATTTAAGAGGAAATTCCATTTACGTTAGAAAACATTCTTTATCCACAAGAGGATTTGGCTCTGAGTGAATTCTATTACTATTTTTACACATTTAGATATTCAGAAGGACTGAAAAGTACATTATTTTAAATAAGCTTGTAAAATTGTATACACATTGCGAGTGGATTATTTTAGAAAAATGCTCAATACCTGAATGGCTCCATACTATAAAAAATTATACCCGGGAAAATCTTTACATGTCTGGAGAAAAATATACTAAAAATAAAAAACTTAACTTTTTTTAAAAAGAACACAAGCTACGGTAAAATTTTATTCAACAAAATTTTTGGCCTAAATTATACCTACAAATGTTCTGAGAACCACCTTACGCTAAGATGAGCATTTTTAGTTTAAATAGTAAAAAAATAAAATTCAAAACAAACAAATCGAATGTATGGAAAAACGTCACAATTTGCAATAAAATGTTTAATAATGTATATTATGAATTGTAATAATATCAATTGATTGAAATTATATACTTCTCAGGGTAGCTGCGAATTAAAATTGGTGCAAAATAAGGAAAAAATATTAAACTAATCATAAAAAATAAAAATTTTACTTTTTTTGCAATATCTAAATAAGCAATCCCAGGCGGAGATACAGAAATGAATGTAATATATATTTGATATAATAGTGTTGAACAGAAAATAGAGAAGTTAGCATTTTGGGAAAAATCGAGTGCAAAGTACGAGATACGTGATGAAAATGTGTTCTTTATAGCAAAAGGAGCTTCAACAAAAGAGAATTCAGAATCACCAAATTACAATTGTCGATGCTTTGACCTTCAATTTTAAAAGGCCTGTGCGCAAATGTAGTGAAAACACAAAGACCGAGCAGTTATGACAACAGCAGTGGATTATGGAACTTCATGCGTGGTCTCAAGCATGCAGGAAATAATCAGTGTCTTGAAAAAAAATCTTTCTAAAAAACATGAATCTGTAAAAGCAAAAAACAATTTTTCTCTGATGAAATGTAATTGTAAGAACATATTTTTTACACGTATTTCTTCTTATTGTCGACTGTATTTGCCACTGACTAGGTCCTTGACCATGAGAATGCACGTGCCAATTCATCGCAGCTTATTCAGTAATTTCTGGTGGAGAAAATAAAACATAATGCGAGGAAGCAGCTGTTAGATTTTCCGAAAGATTACTTTAACGAGTGCTTCAGAAAGTGGGAGTATCGCTGGAAAAAGGTCGTGGCTTTCAAAGGGAAGTGCTTTGAAGAGGATATTATCGCCAGTGACCAGAATTAACTTTTACTTCCGGTATACCACAAGGTAAGATACCTTCCGGACAGACCTAATAGGATCCTATAAGAATTCCTGTCACAATTTGTTATTATAGAAATAACTAATACCGCACTATTGAGTCAGTCTTAATTTGACTGATTTAAATGATTGAACATGAGTTGACAGAAAAGTTCAGTCATTTCTAGTGACCTTAAATGAATCAGTCACTTGAAATGACAAATTAGATCAAATAGAATTACTACTTTAATTAATGAAAGGCACTTATTACGCCGTTTAAGTAACTGATGTTTTGATTAAAAATTTATATACGTTTTGGTTTTGAGACCCTCTGAAACTGAAAATAAAATTTTGGCGACAACTTCAGTTTTCATGTCTTTCCGTATGTACGTTCGTCCGTAAACACGATAACTTTTGGAAAAATGATAGGAATAAATCGAATATTCTAATTTTACGTCAAACGGCGGGAAGTATAGGGAAATGTTCCGGAAGGAATTTCAGCTTCTAACAAATTCTTTAAACCATTTTGTGACAGAACTTATTGTTCTGAATTTATTTATCGAAATTGATATGTCAAAATGAAAAATTCCAATATCACGCCAAAGTACGCTAGATACGTACAAATTCTAAAGACAGGAGCTTTTGTTTTATCCATCGAAAATGGGGTAAAAAAATTCCTAATTTCAGCACAATAACGCGAGATAGGGAAGAAAGTGTGGAGGAAGGATGTTTGATTGATTGCTTTCCAACTATTAAGGATGTATTTTTCATCCAGAACAAATGCCCTAGGTAAACCGTGATTGGACAACCAAGATACAAAGACTAATCGTATAAGATCTTGTTACCTCGAATTGGACGCAATCCATTAAAAAAGGAGAATTCACTTTTTCTCTGATAATCTTAAATAAAAAGTAATAGCACGCAAAGACTCTTCGCTCCGCAAGAGTAAATCAATTACATCTTTCGCATGGAATTTTAAAAACCTTGTTTGAATTAACTCCAATTTATTCCCATATTTCTTGAACATAGGGTTTCACACTTGGGCTGCCTATTCAATCCTAGATCTTACATACGCATTAAATATTGTTGTCATCATTTTTATATTAGTAAGGTTTTTGCAAATTCTGATAAAGAAGCCGAGCGCTCTGACCGCAGATGCACCAATAAGATATACATGCTCAGTAAACTAAAGGCGAGAATCGAAAATATTACCCAGATCACAGCTTCGCTCAACTCTTTCTACGATTATATCGCCAATTTTGTATCATTCAAAATTATGATAGACTTGCGTCTGTGAAAGTTCATAACCTTACATTTAGTAGAATTTATCTTCAACTTATCAATCGGCAAAGAATAATATATAAGATTCTATTTGTTCTACTACGTCGTTTATATAAACAATAAACATAGGGTACACAAGGGATGATCCTTGAGGCACACCCGACGAAGGGGTATGGTTTTGAGATATAATGTTTCTGTATTGGAACCTATGCTTTCTGTCTGATAGGTAATTAATGGGTAGTGTCACAAGATACGCCAGTAAGTTTGTCGATAGGAGTTTACTTTACCCAAAGTTTAGAAACGAATCCATGTTGAAACTCTGATAAGAAAGGTGCTTTGTATATCTGAATGTGATCCTTAACTGCAATTTCGAAGACCTTCACAAAGTTACATATTATGGATATTGGTCTCTATTTTTCGATTTCCAACTTGTGACCTCATTTGAATACTGGAACTACTATAGTTGATTTCCACAATTGCGGGAATTTTACTGAGACAAGAGCTGGATTAAACTGAATTGTAGAGATATAGCAAATACATCCGCATGACCTTTAACTATGTAGCCAGGTATCTGATTAGTGCCAGATGTCATTTTCACTTTTCATTTCGTTGCTGATTTCCTTACAGTGTCGACGGTGAGGAGGTAGGGTTCAGTTTGTGCATTGGCATAGCAAGTATTTAACTCATAGTTAGGCACTGTAATATGGTCTAAACCTATTATGTAATTTGTCTTTAATGTATTAGATGAATCATTTTGTTATAATCACTAGAGAAATATCGAGCAAGCATATCAATGATTTTTTGAGGGTCCTAGTGTGACTCGCTATTATATCTCAACTCACCTAGAAAAGGGCTTCTGTTGCCGGATTTATTTAGCTGAGATTGTTACTTGTTCCTTAATAAAGTTTTATTTGTTCACGCGATGTTTCCGCAGAAATTTGTTCTTTATCTCTATATTTGATTTGGTAGAATCCGAGTTCCATTGTGAAAAAACCCCTTTACTTACATGATTCGAGGTTACTGTCGGGAAAAATAATAGGAGCGCTTGTCTCAGCTTACTAAAAAATTGAAGGCACGCCTCGTCAACATCGTTTTGACTGACTATATCTTTCCAATCAATAGTTAGTAAGTAAGAATATGGGTTTGCAAGATTACTTCGTTGAATGTTCCAATTTTCATCATTATCAACATTATCAACAATAATTAGATGTCGCAAAAGAGGGATATTAGTCGATATGATGAGCTTTACCATAAGGGCAGGATGATATTTGGCTTGTGGTACCATTGCTATTGGAGCTTGAACAACTTCACACTCGCAACTACAAAAAATCAAATCGAAGCGATTCTCGTTCAAGCTATCGACATAATCATATTGTATTGAATCAAAAGTTGCTCAACATTCCTGAAATAGTGCTTCCCTGATATCATACATATACTAAAGATTTCTGGTAATTGATATAATTAGATGTAATGAAATCCCCCAATACAATAAGTTGAGAGTCTTGTAATGAATGTATCTCTTGCAAGGTAGTGTAAATCCGCTCAACAGTCAGGTTTGACAAATCGGGGTATATATAATATATAATACAAGAATAATTAAGTTATAGTCACCTGAGTTTATGTGTATACCTATTATGTTTAGGTTTAAATTTAGTTCCAGAATATTAGAAAGATCCATTTGTACAGCCTTAACGTGATTTTTATGCCAATAAAAACCCAGCCACCTCTTTTGTCAGTCCTTCTTCACCTAAAAATATGAATTGTGTTATTTTCGAAAATCTCGCCAGACAGTACTTTAGACTTAAGCCAAGTTTCGGTTGAAGCAATACAATTATAGTAAAATATATCAGGAAAACTGGGAGTCGCAGATAATTCTGTAATAATTCCTCCCATGTTTTGATAATGTATTTTAAAAGGATATTTATTGCGTTGACTACTTCCCAGTGTTAACTGCGTAGAGCTGGACTGCTGCACTGCCTCTGATCTTCAATAACAGAAATAGAGTTTCGGTGTATTATCCGCAGTCCCATCTTCCCTCTCTGAATTCTCTGTTGTAACTCAGCTTTGACTAAGCGGTACACCATTTGTTGCAATTTCGTCTGGACCAATGCAAATCGAAGGTGCTTCAAAATCTTGTGCTTTTGTGTTTTCAGTTTCATGTCTGCAATGGCCTTGAACTCTCGGCGCACATCCTCCTTTTTTTGCAGGATTGCCTTGACTGGACGTGGGTTCAACAACGCCAGCAAATATTTGCCAAGTCGATATAATTTTGATATAGCTTTAGGTGATATACGTGATTTAATGAAGAAAATATTTTGCGACTGTATTATTGTCAATATTTTGATCGGGAATATCTCTGCCCCTGTGCTTTCTTTGAAGTCAAAAATAATTATCTTATTTTTCCTTTCCTCACGCTTCGAACCTTCGGCTGAGACTTCAGACACGGTAATAGAAATCTTAGAGTTACCTTGCTCGAGTTCTAATGTTTTGAATTCGTGATCCTCAATTTGCTTTAACGCACCTGCGAGTGATTCGCCACTGGCTTCCTCCCTCTCATGAATTTCCTATATGCGTTGCACTTTTCCCTCTACTATTTGGAGTCTCTCCGTTAACGAGTTTACATTCGCATTGATTTGTTTCACGTCACTTGTAAAATTTCCCTATATAACTATTCAACTGAACTCTCAATCTCCAAAAAACCTGTCGCTATCTCTTTTTTGAGTTATCAATTCCCGATACCAGAGATTTTATTAGATTCACAATCACACGTTCACCGGCAGTCATGTCTCTATTTTTGTGATTGCAGTTATCTTGATCCGTTCGAGCTTTCCTCGAGACTGTGTCTTCTTCGCTCATCGGTGAACTCGACCTGGAGCCACAGAATCTCGTCACTCTCCCGTCAAGAAGACGTTAGAGTTTTCTGCACATTCTTGATGATAACTGGTTCCGCAGTCTGAGCATTTAAATTCATCTTTCTCCTTTTCAATTGACGTTTGACAATGTTCACGTGTGCATATGTTCCGTGTATCTAAATGCACGCTGACCATGCATGTGTAGGTCAGGATCTTATTTAGGTATAGGTTATGTTAGCTATCGTGCACTAATCACTCCGAGAAGAAACCTCAAAGAACATCACGAATAAGAACAGATAGACAACCGTAATTGTTATCCGACAGCATTTGTAATTGAAACACTATAAAGATGAGAGTCTGATTTGAAATTAGAAGAAAAAAAAACAATAAGTTTGGTCCGAAGCTTCTGCATAACTTCGTTGACAGCCATTTAAAAAAAAAACTTTTCAAGATAACAGAGAATATAACCGCACCTCTATAGTTAAAACTGTATGTCAATCAGTCAAATAGATTTATTTTTAGCCATGCGCAAGAAAAACAAAATTTAAATTACGTATAAATACTGCAGTTTTCAAACAAATACGGTTACCGATAATTTTTTGAGAATAGCAGCAGAGAGGAGAACTACGCATGCCTGGTTAAATTTCGGTGCTAATTATTATTATTATTAATATTATATCATTAAACCGTTTCCCTTTCGGGGTAGGCGTGAATTACTCAGTTGGAAAGTAGTGATGTGTGGATGGGTATATAGGTATAGGGTAGATAGGTATATAGGTTTAAGGTATAGATATTTTA
>JAABKJ010002783.1:6494-27167 GCA_011634705.1 Andricus grossulariae
AAATATTTGGTTGCAAATACATCTTTGTAGGTTGAACATTAAACTATTTGGTTACAACTTGAACTATTTTGTTAAAAATTAAATAATTTATCGAACATTTGTCTATTTCGTTAATTTCATTATTTTTTATAGAAAAATTATCCTATTGATTAAAAAAATTATCTTTTTGTATAAATTGTTAACTTTTTACTGAAAACAAATTTTTCAAATATTCATCATATTAGTTAAAGATTCATTTCTTTTGCTGAAAATGTAACTATTTTTTGAAAATTTTCTTTTTCTTTTTGGCTGAAAATCAATTTCTTAAACTGAAAATGTAATTTTAATGAAACATTCAACTATTTTGTTAAAAGATGCAATAATTTGTTCAAAATTAAAGTTTTCTCTTTCAAATTTATATTTTTTGGTCTGAAATGCAATTGTTCTGTTGGAAATTCGTTCTTTTGGATTGAAAATTCATCATTTAGCTTATAGTTCACCAGACGGTCACGTAGGCACATTGTCAATAAAAGGAAAAAAAATCCTAACAATATTTAAAAAATTGAAACCTAAATAATTAAATTTTAAATAATTATTTCCTCAAATATTTAAGTATCGCAAAATTGCTTTGGTGAATTTGCACACAAAACTGATGTCAAGTCTAGGTTGTCGATAACGTCAAAAGCTATTCCCGGATCGTTGAAGCTTTTAAATATTAAGTTAGCTGTGGGCCTTCAAATTATCGGCAATCTGAAAGCTTGTCCAAGCTTATCAAATGCAAGTTTCTCGGAGATCACCTTTTAAATATCAAATTCTCAATATTATGCATATTAATATCATAAATTGTGGAGCCGTGACCCTAAATAGGTTTCAGTGCCTTTAATTTGCTCATTTTTCTTTATTTTTTAAAGTTTTCTCTATATAACTTTTCCTGAAACTTTCTGAGTAGCTATTGATTATTCAATAATGATCATCAAAAGTTCGTCAAAAGATCCATCCATGCGTCTTGAAGACGCGAACAATTACATCAAATGCAGTACTGTTATCTTTCCAATATAAAAAAATCCTCTTATAAACAATAAAACTAATTTTGTCGAAAAATTTGAAAACGATATTGACAGGTGTTAGATCATGTAAGGTTTTTAATTTTGGCAATCGATGCGTCTCGAAGATGCGAACAAATATATCATAAACATTATATTTGTATTCCGAATATAAAAAATTGTTTCTTTATATCCTGAAGATAAACAACATTTTTTTTAAATTTATAAATCAGCATTTTGAGATCATAAAAGGTTATAGCAGGTTTGCCAATAGGTCATTCGACGTGTCTCGAAGACGCAAACAAACATGTTTGATACAGTATTGTAGTACTCCTAATATGAACAAGGTTTTTCTCATATAAGCAGAATACATACATTTTTTTGAACTTCCTAAATCGGCACTGAGTGATCATAAAAGGTTTATCAATAGGTCAATCGATGCGTCTCAAGGACGCGAACAAACACTCTACATATAATGTTGTCATATTTTGAATATCAAAGAAAATTTTCTCATATAAACAGAATACACCATTTCTTTTTGAATTCATAAATAGGTACTGGTGGGTCAAAAGAGGTTCATCAATAGGTCAATCGATGCGTCTTGAAGACGCAAACAGATATTATACATATAATATTGGCGTATTTTAAATATCAAAGAAACTTTTCTCATATAAACAGAATAAAATTTTTTTTAATTGTATAAATAGGTACTAGTGGGTGAAAAAAGGTTCATCAATAGGTCAATCGATGCCTCCAAAAGGCGCGAACAAATACTCTAGCTATAATATTGTCGTGTTTTGAATATCAAGATAGGTTTTTTCATATTAACAGAACAAACAATTTTTTTGAAACTTTTTAAATCAGTCCTGGTGGGTCATAAAAGGTACATCAATAGATCACTCTATGCGTCTCAAGAACGCAAACAAATACTCTACATGTAATATTGTCGTGTTTTGAATATCACAAATTTTTTTTTCATACAAAAAGAATGAACCGTTCTTTTTTAATTGATAAATAGGTACTGGTGAATCATGAGAGGTTATTCAATAGGTCAATCAATCCGTCTCAAAGACGCGAACAAACACTCTACATATAATATTGTCGTATTTTGAATATCAAAGAAAATTTTCTCATATAAACCGAATAAACCATTTATTTTCAAATTCATGAATAGGTAATGGTGGGTCATAAAAGGTCCATCGATGGGTCAATCGATGCCTCCAAAAGGCGCTAACATATCAAAAAACTTTTTTTTCATATGAACAGAATGAACCATTCTTTTTTAATTCATAAATAGGTACTGGTGAATCATAAAAGGTTCATCAATAGGTCAATTGATGCGTCTCAATGACGCAAACAAAGACTCTGCATGTGATATTATCGTATTTTCAATTTCAAAGAAAATTTTCCCATATAAACAGAATAAACCATATTTTTTAATTCATAAATAGGTACTGGTGGGTTATAACAGGTTCATTATTAGGTCAATCGATTACTCTGAAGGGCGCGAATAAATACTCTACATATAATATTGTCGTGTTTCGAATATCCAGGCAGTTTTTTTCATATAAACAGAACAAGCAATTTATTTGAAATCAGTACTGATAGATCATAAAAGGTGCATCAATAGGTAACTCTGTGCGTCTCAAGAACGCGAACAAATACTCTACACGTAATATTGTCGTGTTTCGGATACCAAAAAAGTTTTTTCATATAAAAAGAATGAACCATTGTTTTTCAATTCATAAATAGGTACTGGTGAATCACAAAAGTTTCATCAATAGGTCAATCGATGCGTCTCAAGGACGCGAACAAATACTCTGCATATGATATTGTGGTATTTTGAATATCAATGAAAATTTTCCTATATAAAGAGAATAAACCATTTTTTTAAATTCATAAATAGGTTCTGGTGAGTCACAAAAGGTTCATTAATAGGTCAACAGGTCGTAAGGGTCGTTGGACAGGAAAGTCATAGAAGAAGATTCCAAGAACGGGAAGTAGGTGATTTGAATGAAGGGAGGGGGTTATATGAGGTGATTAGAGTGAAGGAGAGTAGGATCATATTTTTTTCCTGGGAGAAGAATTAAGGCAAGAATTTTGATGATTGAGAGTAGAAGGATTTGTAGTGAGAATGTTTAGAGTAGATAAGGAGGAGAGGGTGTGGGTGATGTGAAGTAGGTTATAAGAGTATGGGAGGGGATTATGTAAGATATATGGTAAGAAGGAGGGGTGAGGGATTGGATGAGAAGTTTTGGGAGTATATAATCGGAGAAGGGAGTAGGCAATGTTAAGTATAGGAGTCTATAATATGAGGAGTAGATAAGTGGAAGAAGAAGTAAGTGATGCGAAGTAGGAAAGAAGAAGTAGGATATGAGAAGTAGTTCGGTTGCACTTTTTCCTGGGAGGAGAGGTCAGAAAAGAAATAATTGAGTTGATTTATTTGGTGATGAGATGTTTTGCGAGTAGATAATGGGAGACGGAGTAGTTGATGCGAAGTAGGAAAGGGTGCGTCGTGAGGTATTAGTATCAGGAGGTGCTGGCAGTAGAAGGAGTTGCAGCGGAGATCTTGTGGAACTAGATGAGAGAGACTGGCAGTAAGTAATGTGAAGTAGGAAGTGGTATCATATGAGGTATTGGTAATAGGGGAGAGTATGGTCATACTTATCTACCTGGAGGAAAAGTTAGAAAAGTGAAAAGATAAGAGTTGGTGATTCGGGTAGTAAGCGTACTGGAATAGTGTCGTACTTTTCCACAGGAGAGGAATTTAGTAAAGTGTAGGGAAGTTGTGGGAGTATGCGGGCATAGCTGATGTGAAGTAGGGTAGGGGATGATATCGGATATAACGCGAGGAAAGCTCCTACTTTCATGGGAGGTTAGTAAAAAAAGGAAGGGTATTTTAGGTGGATTAGGGGGAGTTTAAGAGAAAAAGTTGTAGGAGTATATGAGAGGGACAAGGAGTAGGTGATGTGAAGTGGGGAGGAAAAGTAGGGAAGAGAATAGTGTATTATCCTTAGATGGGAGGGCAGTAGGATTTTATTTTTTCTGGCGATGTGTAAATTATGAAAGGCAAGAAAGGTAAGGGGAGTATAAGGATTTTGAAAGGGGAAGTTATGAGCGTATGGGATGGAGGCAAAAGTAAGGGGATGTAGAGCAAGTGATGTGAACTAGGTGTAGGGTGAGAGGGGGATTCAGGAGCAGTGAGGAGGGAAAAAAAGGAATGTGGGAGAATTTAGAAGAGGGGATGAAAAGATATAATCGGATGGGATTAAACAGGATGAGATAGATGATGAGATGAGAAAGAGGGGTGATTGATAAAAGGTACATGGCGATTGAAAAAAACTTATTCAACATCCTAACCGAGAATGATGAACAGTTGATTCTGAAAAATCGATTAAACTACATTTGGCAGATTTTGGAATGAGGCTAGTGGATGGGTAAGAGGACAATATAGATGACGGAAGCCAATAATGTTCTCTTCCTGCGAAAATGGAATTATCTCTCCCCGGCCTTCGTAATGGAATAATGATTGTTATTAATTCTGCGGCCGGGGATAGCTTTTCCGTAGGCGATAACATCTGAAATTGGGTAATACCCAAAGTTGAATGCTGGGGCAGGGACATTAACTCCCTAACCTCCTCGATTTTTCTGGTCATTTACCTCAGGCGACGTTCAACCTCCTTCGCATTGTCGAGGTATTTGACCTCAAGATAATGCCGCGTCCAACTTTTGCGTCGACGCCTTCTAAAAACCAATTGTCATTACGGGAATCCTCCCCAATTCCAGTACATAAAATCCTCCACAAAAATTTAATTTAACCATCTCGGAAATGGAGATACGATCTCGCAATGGTAATAAAGAGGAGCATTTAATGACAGAAAAATAGCATAAATAGAGTTTCCTACGTGCAGGATTCGCAGTACTTCATGGTTTTCCCAAAAGTAGTAAAAGGAGTCAGACTTTTCAACAAGTTAACAAATTTGCATGAAAAATTAGGCAAAGACTCAAGTAAAAATGAAGAAAGTAAGTTTTCTTTATAATTAAAGCTGGGCGACAAAAAAAGGACTGGCTACTAAAATATCAATTATGGGAAAGAAAAAAATGGGAATAAATATTAATTGTTAATTATATGGATACTATTAAGTTCGGCTAATGAATACTTTTACATTATTTTCACTAAATTTAAAAGTTTATTTCCAAACAAAATTTTTAAAAAATTTTCCGAATCCTTTTTTGCCTTTAGTATTTTGACTTTAGAATTGTATATTACTACTTGGGAAAATTGAAATAATACCGAACATATTTAACATTATTGTTACCTCTTTCATTAGTAACATTTATTAAAAAATTTTGTTTTCCATGATAATTATCCGTTTTTGATAATGAGTTAACAGACTTCAGACTTGAATAATTTACTATTTTTTTCATTTATACAGTAGGGCAATTAGAAATGCTAGAATGCCCCTTTTACAAAATGAATAATGTTTTTGTGAAAATCTTACTCTCTATATTCATATATTTCAAAACACAATTACCCCTCAATTTTTTGTTGCTTCTCTTGAAATTACGCTTATGTTACCGTGAGAAATTTTAAATTATAAAAGAATGGGAAATTTAAAATACGAAGGTTACATAAAATATTTAAAATTTCAAGGCATTTCTTAAATTTGTTTGCTTGAGCAAATGAACTTTAAAAATTACTACATTATTAGTGAAGGAAGATTTGTTATTTATTTGTTATTTATGTTTTGGTAAAATCTTTTTATCGTGAAGATTGACCAGAAATGTAGATGAAAAATCCCGAAACAGAAAATAGAAAAATCCAAAAATTACAAAATTACCAAAAATTAAAAATGTTCTATTTGGAAAATTCTTGGAGAATAAAATTCTCCACAGTTTTTAATATTTCAGAAATAAAAAATTCGTAAATCTCAAGAATTAAACAATTCTTTTAATGGGACGACTAAAAAATCCTGAAAAATAAAATTCCCGAGACTGTTAAATTCCCGAATTGAAAGATTCCCGAACAATGACATTCCCGCAATTAGAGAATTGTCTAGAAAATATCAGAATTTTGAAATTCCCGAATTCAAACGGGACGACTGAAAATTTTCGAAAAATAAAGTTCTTGACACTGTACAATTCCCAAGTTGGAAAATTCCCGAATGATAAAATTTCTGAATAATAAAATTCCCGACTTGAAAAATTCCCGAATAATAAAATTTCAGAATTATGAAATTTCAAACAAAAAAAAATTCCCGAAAAGTCTGCAATATTACTGAATTAGAAATTTCACGAATAATAAAATTTCCGACAGTTTATAATATTATTAAATTCAGAAATTTCCTAATAATAATAATTCAAACAATAATTTTAGAAACTTTAAACATGACAAATATTTTTTTTATATAAATATATTTGCATGTTGTATTTTTATTAAATGAATCATATTTATAAAACAGTTTTTATTTGTTTAAATTTGCGAATTTTCAAATTCGGTAATATTATAAACTGTTCGGGAATCTCATTTTTCGGGAATTTTCTAATGTGGGAATTTTATTACTCGAAAATTTTATTATTCGGGAATTTTATCATTAGAGAATTTCATTTTTCAAGATTTTTCAGTCGTCCCATTTAAAAAATTGAAAAAATTGATCTTTAATAAATATTGTTTGTTTATTAAGAATACAATAATCAAACATTTTTATCACATCAATTTTTTTATGGTTCTAGTGTTTTTTTCTAAACTATTGTTTGAATCCGAAATAACAATGATTTAAAAAAAAATACATATTTCTGAATGACTTTTTTTAAAAAATTTGCATAGTATTTTTGGAAAATTACAAAAAGCATTCTCAAAAATCCAACTTTTTACTTTGAAAATATAATAAGGTTCAGAGAAAATTTGGGAAAAATTTTCTTTGTAGTTTGAGACGCAAGTGTATTTGAATTTAGTTTTTTCTTATGAAATTTTTATTAATTTATGAAATTTTTATATTAAATTTTAATTTTTCATAATTAATATCACCATTTTTTTATTTTATATTTTTTATTTTATTATTATTATTATTTAGAAAAATATTTGTATAATTTTCGTTAACTTCTCATCCAGCCTTTAGTTATTATTTTACATTCAAACAATAATTTAAAACCACTTTATGATTCGGCAATTTTATGCCGGTACTTTTATTACTTGAGAATTTTCAAATTTAATAATATTATAAATTGTTCAAGAATTTTATTATTCGTGAATTCTCAAATTCGGGAATTTTAAAATGTCGGAAATTTTATTATGCCGCATTTTTCAGGCGTCCCTGCTAAATTATAAAATATCCGATACTGCGAAATTCACAACACTAAAAAATTATCAAATTTAAAAAATTAATAAATTTTTTTTAATACGTCCTTTTAATTTATTAATAAGACAATAATGAAATTTTTTTACATGTTTAATGTATTTTTAAAAATTATTGTTTGCATTTGAAATAACGATAATTGAAACAAATATTTCTCAATGCAAAAGAACAATAAAAAAACAAAATTCTTCTAACAAAGGCAATAATTTAATCAAAATCATCTGCACATTTTCGAAAAAAACTTGTATTGAGAAATTTTATTTTCAATTATTGCTATTTTTAATTTAAACAAAAAGTTTGAAAAATACATTAATTTTCATAAATTTCCTAATTTGACCATATTTTTATTTCATTAAAAATTGTTATTCAATTTCACCTTGAAAGTAGTAATAGTCCCTTTATTGTGCAAAAATTTGATAAAAAATTTAAAATATTCACTGAATTTAATTTTCAATGTGTTATATGTAATGAAATAGTTTTCACGGAAAATGAGAAGCTCAGTATTTAATTAATCAAAATATTTTTGCTAACACCACGAGTATATAAATGTGAACTGCCAGAAGCAATCAATAAACTTTGGCAAAAAAATTTCGGAAAATTTTAAATAAAAAATATTGCATAAACTTTCAAAAAATGAAATTGTAGAGGAATGATAATTTGACAGTCATTTTATAACTGAAATTGTTTAAAAATACATAATAAAAATCCAAGTTATTCAAATTAAAATTTTCTATCAATTCTATTTATTTCATTGCACTTTACACTGGCAGTGAAAGAATAAAAAAAATTTAAAAAGATTTTTTCATCCAATTTTTTTTTTCAACTACAAATAAATATAATGAAAATAACTGTTCTTGAAATATTTGATTTATATTGAGAAAAGCTCTGAGTGCCATTTTCTTTAAAAGAAAAATAATATTTTAATATAAAAAAAGATTTTAAGAAAAGACTGGAGTATTTCAAGCCCGTCGAATAAGACTCTCGAAAAATTTCTATTTACATAAATGTATGCAGAAACTTTCAATTCAAGAGGACTTTTCGTTCATTTTAAATTTAGTTTTACTTCGTCGACGGGGAAGTACCGCATTGTTCTCGAAGCCCGCATACAGCAGAAAGAGCCGGTTAACATTTCAAAAGCTCTTGAAATCGTTTTCATCGTCTATATTTTTTCACTTTTTTTTTACTTTTTTCAAGCTTTTCAACACTTGCTACGATCAGTGTACTGCTACCTCTCATTAGGCAGAATTTTCCAAGAGAAGGAAATATAATTAAAAAGACTTTAAAAATCTCATTTCTTATAAACGAAAGCCATTTTAACGAATGTTTATTCAGAAACTTATGTTCTTCATTTGGAAGAGTTTTTATTATTGGCAATTGTTACGATTTTAACTATAATTATGCATTTCTTAAAAATTAGTAGGCGCGAGATTTTATTTTAATTCTAAATATGTATTTATAAAAAAGAAAATTTAAATGGTGAATTTATGACCACTTGATCATATTAAATGAGGCCATATGTTATTTACATTACAATTTCCAAATAAGTAATTTTATTTTATGATAAAATTTATTTTTAAATGTTTCTAAAAATTATTGATAAAAGAGAAAATTTGAATTAGAAATGGGTTTAGTATTGGGAAATAATTATGTTTTTAACAGTTTGAAACCACACTATAGTTTTCAAGTTCTTTTTATACCTGCAGCAAAATTGGAAAAATGAAATTATGGACCGAAAGATTTGAGCGGATTGAAATGCTGTTTAGATTTTTGGAAAAATTTTCATTCAAAATGATTTAGGTTATATTTTTTATTTATGCAGAAATAAAAAAAATAGGGATACGACGAATTATTCAAATAAATATTAAGAAGGCTAAAAAGTTTTGAAAAGATCAGAGAATAATTTGAAATATTGAAAAGATTTCAACAAATTTAAAACAAAATATAAATTTTTGAAGATTTTGAAGAAAGAAACTTTTCAAGATTTTTTAAAGGTTTCAAGAGAATGAAAATGTTTTCTTAAGATACCAAGGAAAATTTGAAATGTTTTAAAAAAAATGATTTCACGAGAAAATTTAAAAAGTTTTTGAAAAAATTAAAATTTTTTTGAAAATTTCAAAAAAGAATCTGGAAGACTTCAAAGGCAACATTTTTTATTTTGCAAGATTTAAAATTTTCATTTAAAAATCGAGTCAGTTCCAAAGATAAGTAGAGGTTTCTAGCAGATTTAAAAATAATACAATGCTTGAGAAGATTTCAAATTAAACAAAAAAAATTGAAAATTCAAAGATTAACATAAAATCAGAAGCTTCTTCAGAATTTTGAAAGGTTTGAAGAGAACAAGAAAATTTTCGTAAGACTCCTGGGAAAATATTAAATGACTTTTAATTTTGAAATAAAATCTTTCAGATCAAATGTAAAAACGTTCTAAAACAGTTCAAGAGATTTCTGAAAATGTAGATAAATAATCTGGAAAATTGTGAGGCAATATTTTTAACCTTGCAGGATGCTTAAAAAATGTCAGGAGAAATTTAAGTAATTTTGCAGGAAACGCTTCAAGAATTTCAAAAGGTTTCAATAATAATTTTGGAATTTTGACTTTGAATTCATATTCAGCGACACACATATTCCTACGGAACCATTTTGAAGCCATTATTAATTGACATTATGTGCCTTAAAAATATAAATCTTGAAAATTGAATTATTCTAAACCTTTAAAATTGTAGAACTTCAAATGGCATATCTTTGAAATCACAAATTTTGAAATTTTGAAGATTTGGCAAATACAAATTCTGCATATTGTGATGATTTACTTTTGAAATGTTTTCAATAAGAATAATTCATAATTGAAAACTTTAGAATTTCGATTTTTTAAATCATTCAAACATAAGAATTTTGATTTACACACCTTCAAAATTGAAGGATGTTTAATTAAAAATATAAAGAATTAAAGAATCATCATCTCTCGACTGAATGAGGTAGGGGACGTACGATTCTGGGAAACTGAAATGATAATTTCGGTGGTATATCGAAGAAGACAGTTGGCCCCAAATTAGGCGGCAGAAAATTGTGACCACCCTGCACAATCGAATAGGAAATAATAAGTCAGCTTGCAGCCAATGCGGCAGGAAGTCTAATAAGGAAAAAAGAAAGTAGGATCGGTCCCTCTTCATTGGGGCCCGTTGGGACCTCCGAAAATGGGTACCCGCTGAGCTCCTAAAAGAGGTATGCGACGAGAACTTGTCGGGAGCTTGTCACCAAGTCGGTAACTGAGTGTGGAGTAGGCACAAAATAAATGAAATTATTTATTAAAATTTCTCAGATAGGTAGACATGTATGATATTTCCTACTCATAACGAAAAAATAAGAGGTTCAGGAAATGGATAGGATAAAGAGGTTTTTCGAAATAATAATATGCGTAATTATGCTGCACAGTCTTGAGATTCAACACCGGTGCGATAAGGCAAAGCTGGCGGTCGAGTCGGAACTTGCTCGAACTCGAGTTGCTGCGACGTGTTTGCATAGTCGATCTTGATTCTAAAGTTCAGCGGCGATCTGCGACGTAAACCCATCAGCTACCGAAGACGTACTCTCCTCAAACGCGAGATCGGGCCATACTTATACTATCGGCTGGTACGTGCTACCCGAAGAGGGAGAGCTCGGCCGCGGATTCGCTGCCGCGCGAGAAGAGGGGCATGCGAAGCGGCGATTAGCCGATCGCGATAAATGGGGGTAGAGAAACGGTGACTGGCCGTTTGCGATAAAGTGGGGAGCTCGAGAAGCGAAGAAGTGCTTCTCGTGACTATTGACCCATCAGCTGCAGAATTTTGTTTCTATCGCGGATTTTCAACTCCTTTTCGATGTTTCAACTATATTACTTAAGTAAATTATACTTATTAGCTAATTTACTAATTTATCTAATTACCTAAGGAACTATTAAATAAACTAAATACTTAGAACTTAACAGATTTAACTAATTTAAACGAGATAAAACGCGTGATATCATAAGGTACCGCTAGCTCTTCATGGCTGTAATATTATTACAGATGTTCTTAAAATACATCAATATCAGACTTTTAAAATTTCGCATTGCATGGTTTTTGAATATTCATTCAAAAAGTCACGTGGAAGAAAGCTATGATTAAAGAAAATTGTTTAACCACTTGCGGACGACAAATCTTCAAAATGAAAGAATATAAATTACTAATCAATAGAATTGAAGAATTTTCATTTGCGGAGTATTTTATTCTCAATGGACAATAGGGTGGTCGAAAAATGCATTGACATTCTTTTCCTTCTAATTTTTATGGAGACAGGTGGGTAATTTGTTTGAATCCACACAAAAATTAATCCATTTCTTTGTTTTTGAAAAAAAAAAATGATATACAGAGGTGCCACAAGCCGCATAAAGTTTAACACGTATTTCCCATAAGAAAAAAAAAGACTTTTTCGTAAATTTTATTATAAATCATCAGTATTATCTCAATATAGTTTAACAACAACATTCTTCTTTACAATGAGCCATAGAATACGAATAAAATATCACTTTTTAAATGTCAATACCATAAGTCTGTTGTATAGGGTACCGAAAAAACCCCATAGGTTAATAAATGTGTTTTGCAAGTTTTTGGCGCTAATTATTTTTTTTGCGGTTTTTTAATGCAAATTATTTCTGACACATGATAGATCATTTCATACTGATAATTAGATGTTCTTCTCCAATTTTCAATCAGAGGAAGATGATAGTTCACCAATATTAACCGGAGTGATTGTTTAAACAATTTATTATTACTATTAATAATATTCTCTTAAAATAACGTTACAAAATTGCAGTTTTAAACAAAAATTACACTTGTAGTCCAATTTTCAATCAAAATAAGATAAATAATGAATTAGAGACAATAAAATTAATCTTTTAGACAATTTATTATTATTATTATTATTAACATTCTATTTGAATAATGCTCGGAAGATGCGGTTCTTTCTGATATTTCTGGCTTTTTGTCCATTTTTCAATTGGAGTGAAGTAATAATTACTTCAAGTCAACAACAAGAATTGTTTAAACAACCTTTTTAAATTTTTAGTGATATTCTCTTTGCTTAATGGTAGAATCTTGAGTTTTTTTGTTTAAATTTCCAACTGTATGTCTATTCTTTATTAGGCGTGACTTTATAATAAATTGGATTTAGCAGAACTAATTTTTCAAACAAATTATTGTTGTTTATGACTATCTTCATCTTTATCAATGCTCAAGAAAGTTGAGGTTTTTTCTCAAATCTTCAAATATGCTTCGCCTTCTTAGTTATTAACAAATAATAAGTCAACCTCAACCAAAATTATTTTCCAAATAGTATTATTGTTTTAAGAGAATTATTTTTGCTCTTTTCCCAATTCTTAAAAAAAATTAATTTAAAGAAAAAAAGCTCTCTTACACAAAAGGCAAAAACAAAGAATGGAATAATTAGGAGTAGGTGGGAGAACTAGGTCTTGGAATGAAAGAAATCATTTTTAAAATATTTTTCTCTAATGTTTATTTATTATTTGTTGAAAACCAAGAAGGCGAGACAAAGTTAAATATTTTAGAAAAAATCACAACTTTCTTGCACTTATTTAGGAAAATATGGTTATAGACAATATGACATTATTTAAAAACTTTTTTGTTAACTTTCATTGATTTTCACCTCACTAATTGGTGAAAAAAGTACAAAAATGTCAAAATTGTCAAAAAAACCGCAACTATCAGGCATTAATATAGATTAAGATAGTAATAAACAACAATAATTTGTTTGAACAATAATTTTTTCCAAATTTAATTAATTTTTAAGTGAGGTGTAGTGAAAACTAGACTATTATTAACAATGATAATGAATTGTTCAAACAATTATTTTTGTTAACTGTAATTAATTATTACTTCACTCTAATTGAAAATTGGACAAAAGGCCAGAAACTAAAAAAAACTGCATCTTTCTAGCTTTAATCAAATGGAATATTAATGATAATAATAACAACAAATTGTCTATACAATTAATTTTCTTGTCACTTATTAATTATTTAGCTTATTTTATTTGAAAATTGGATTGAAAGTGAAATTCTTTAAAAAAACTGCGATTTTGTAGCATTATTCTAAGAAAATATTATTTAAAAAAATAATGAATTGTTTGAACAATCAATCTTCTCAATATATATAAACATATAATTGTCAGTGTGAAATTGTCCTTTATGTACCAGAAAAAATTTGCATTCAAGAAACGGCAACAAAGTCATAAATAGCGCCAAAAAGTCGCAAAACACATTTTTTCACTCTTGGGGTTTTCTTAGGACCCCATAAAACAGACCTATGATGTTGATATTTGAAAAGTGATATTTTAATCGTTCAGTAAGGCTACCTGTAGGTTTTTGGAGTCGCTGAATTCAAATTCGCTGTCGCATCAGGTCAGGTTCAAGGTCAATTCAAGTTCAAGCCTACAAATTTATCGCTAACCAAAAAATTCAGGGTACCTACAGGTTTTTGGGGTAGTTGAATTCGAATCCGTTGTCAAGGTCAGTTCAAGGTCTCACAAAATTCATTGCTAACCAATTAAGTCATGGTAGCTATAGGTTTTCGGGGTCGCTGAATTCGAATCCGTTGTTCATTCGTTCCCATCGGGTCAGGGTCGAGGTCAGTTCAAGGTCAAACCTACAAATTTATCGCTAACCAAATAAGTCAGGGTACCTATAGGTCTTCGGGGTCGTGAAATTCGAATCTGTTATAAAGGTCAGTTCAAGGTCAAACTCACAAAATTTATCGCTAACCAATCAAGTCAGGGTAGCTATAGTTTTTCGGGGTCACTGAATTTGAATCCATTGTCTGTTTGTTCCCAATCAGGTCAGGGTCAAGGTCAGTTCAAGCTCAAACTTACAAAATTTATCGCTCACCAATTAAGTCAGGCTGCCTATAGGGTTTCGAGGTCGCTGAATCCAAATCCTTTGTCTGTTTGGTCCCATCAGGTCAGGTTCAAGGTCAAACTCACAAAATTCATCGCTAATCAATTAAGTTAGGTTAGCTATATGTTTTCGGGGTCGCTACATTCAGCGTACTCTAAAACCTATAGGTACCCTGGCTTGATTGGTTAGCGATGAATTTTGTCAGTTTGACCTTGAACTGACCTTGGCCCTGACCTGATGGGGCAAAACGGACAACGGATTCGAATTCAGCGACCCCGAAAATAGCAGACTCACCTATTCTGGTTCGTGTTGCAATGTTTCGGATTTTGTGGTCCTGTGTAATCCATCATAAAACCGTTGTCCTTTCAACTCAAGAAAAAACATTTAGTACCTGCAAGTCCCACAGCAGGTGAATTTAACATTGATTGTAATTTTTCGATTGGATAAATTTTTATTCAACATAATTCATTTTAATTCATTTAGCTGGTCCTCGTTCCACTAAGCTAGAAACAGTTAAGTGAATAGAGGAACAACAATAAAGAAGTAGACTTTGCTATAAAATTAGGGAATTTAGATGATTAGGTCGTTAGGACATGTTACGTCATAAATTTAATTTTTGTACCTTAAATTTATAACAGATTAAGATAATTATTTCATTTATTTTTCGTTAAGCTTTCTTGCTTTTAGTCGATGTCACAACTTTCCATCAAAAGTTTTTGAGTGATGAGAGCGACTCTTCTTCTCAGGCGTCGAAGTAAAGAGTTAGATGAACTTGTATAAGTTTGGAAAGCGTCAACTAGAAATTTGAGAATTTAGCTTGACTTCGTAGAAATACTGATTATGAAACAAATCAGTTTGCAGAGTAACTTGTGTACTTAAGAACAAGGTTCAAGCTGTTGTTCTGAAATAGCAGTTGAGATAACAAAGCAAGTTTCAAACTTACTTTGAAAATTGATGCACTGCAACTTCGATATTAATAATACAGTTAGCTCCCAAATTCCATTTCTTATGGCGTTACTAAGAATACTCTGAAGGATTGAAATTTAAAATTTCAAAAATTTGTGTTTGGGTAAGTTACCAAAAAAGCAGGTTTTCAAAAATATATATAATTTTGGACTTCACTGTAGACAAGCCTGTATTTTTATCTTCTGAAAATAATTTTACTGTATACAAATATATAAATAATAACATAAAAGTTCGAATTGAAATTATTATTTGCCAATTAGTCGCATATAAATTCAATATATTCCATAATGGACGACAAAATTCATATTTTTATGTCGATTTGCAATCGAAGGGTAGCTGCACAGAACTTGATAACCAACATTTGTCCAAAAATTGTTTTATTGCATAATGAATTCCTAAAAAATCAATTACACGTTAAATACAAAATTTATTGATATAGTTACAGTTTTTAAAATTTTTTAGCACTTTCCGTTTAACATCGTTTTGTGTCGTTCAAAACCTTTTTTTCTATTATTTGAAATTTTATTTTTTAATTTATTTTTCAATTGAATCTGTTGCAGAATTATAAAAGCACCTTTATTTCAGTAACTTTGTTCCGGAAGCGTTTATTCTGACGAGTGGGTGAACTTTTTCAAATGAGCACTATTCAGGAGATCAGTGAAGAAAAAGCATCATTAGCTTTGACAAGAAAAGCCTTGAAATTGGGTTTCCTCTTCACTAAATGAAAAAAACGTCCGCCTTTTTTACTCAGAGGAAAATTATATTTTTTTAAAATAAAAGTATCATCAAGAGTTCACTATTCATGAATCAAGAATGAAGGATATAATCGCCTTTTATATTTATTCAAGAGGAAAAAAAATAAGTCAGGAAGTGAAACAGAATGAAAAAAAATCTAATTTGTAATTCTAAATTAATACCTTTTATCTTAAATGATGAATTGGTTATTAATTTAGTAAAAATTATTCAGATACTAGTGCTCTAGTGAGTACAAGATTTAGAGATTTCCTTCTAAATAAAATAATTTTCAAAAAATCTAGATAATATGCCCAATTTATGAAAATCTTGCAAGTATGAAATCTTGTTTGTCATCTTATAATTTCAAAAATTTTGTATGTTGAATATATTTTGTCGGCAATTGCACATACAAGATTTTTCAAAATTAAGCATATTATGTAACGTACCAAAAAAATTATATTATCATTTTTATATGATCAAAAAAATGTAAGAATGGTTTTGCAAAGCTTTTAAAAGTTATTAACGATTCTTAAAGCTTAAAAAAATAAGATTTTCAGAAAAAAGAATTCATTTGCAACAATAACGAAACTAACTTTCAACAACATTTATTAAATTTTAAACCAAAGAAATGAACTTTCAATTGAAGTGATGCATCTTCAATAAAAAAATAAATAATTTTTTACCAAATAGTTGAATTTTCTACGAAAAAAGAGAAATTTTCCAAAATATAGATGAATTTTCAACACAAAATAGAATAGTTTGATTTTCAGTTAGGTAAATAGTTTTTTGAGCAGTTGAAATAAATTTTCAACGAAACAGTTAAAATTTTAACTAAACAAGTGAATTTTATACCAAAAAGATTAAATGCCCAAATGAAAATTCTACAAAAAAAATGAATAAATACATTTTACTTAAAAAATTAGTTTCCATTATTAAAAGTAATTCTTGAGCAAATAAATTTAATTTTAACCAAAAGGATTAACTTTTCACCAAAAAAGAATAATTTTCAACAAAATACATGAATTTTCAAACAAATATTTTAATTTTTAATGGAATTTTTAACTAATAGTTGAATTTTCAACCAGAATTTTGAATCATCAACTGAAAAAGTGAATTGGTCAGCAAGAACTCAGGAAGGTGAGTATTCTACCACCAAAGACAAAGTTTCACCAAAATACAGAAAAAAAATATTAATTTAAAATTCAAAAATACTCATTTTTCAGCCAACGAAATTAAATTCGAACCAAAAGGATTACTTTTCTAGAAAAAAAGAATTATTTTTAGTAAAATGCATAAACTTAAAATCAAAAAGATTAATTAATCTAATGAATAATGATTAATTAATGAATAATTAATCAACAAGAAGATTAATTTGCTACCGTAAAAGACGAGGTTTCACCAAAATATATAAATTTATAACCAAATAGTTGAATTTTCAACTAAAGAAGATGATTGTTCAACCAATCATGGAATAGTTAAATTTTCAGTATAAAAGATAATTTCAAAAATGGTAACAAAATAGTATAATATGCAACGAAAAAAAATTTTTTTCCAACTAAAATAATGAATCATCAACAACAAAAAATGAAATTTTAACAAAGTAGTTCCACCTTCGAATAAGTACTTAAATTAAAATGCAAAGTTTTGAAATGAAATTTGTTATATTACATGCTCAATATGTAAAGATGAGTCACAATTTTTAATAGAACCAGCAAAAATTAACCGTTTGTGCAAAGTTTTGTGTTTTTGAATTATTATATAAATTAAAATAATCAAAATAATGCAGCGAACATATAGAAGAAACAGTATTTTTTATTTATTGTAAAATACCATTTTGACTGTTATTTAGCAATAAAATTACTTGCGCTCATATAAAATATAAATTTAAATACTGTTGTATGCGTCTGTCTTGATTAAATAAAATGTGACATTCCTGAATTTTTCTCAGTTTCGTCATGCACATCAATTATATGTTTTTATAACTCTGGGATTTAAAAAATAAAATTTTTGTATAGAAACAAAATAATTTAATGCATTTATGTGACTGAAATTTTCAAGAATTGTAAGTAAATAAAAAAATTGTGTCATTGACACATTTTAATAAAAGGACTTTTTAGAAATATCATATTTGAAAGAATAATTTAAGAGAGGACGCAAAATGCATTATCATTCAATTCAAAGCCAATTTAGGAAACTCATGAAGTTTGGAATTATTGCCACATCCATTTCTTCAAACCTGAATAATTTTTTTAAATTAAACTTATACTGGCCTAATTTCAGCAACCCTTCAGCTCAGGAGTAGATTTTGGTTACATCCTTAAAAACTGATTTCGATTTTGCAGAATGTCTTTTCCCTATTTTTTAAAAATTCTTATTTTATTAGTTATCTGGTTCTATACTCCCATCCTTCAAATATACTACACAAATTATTGGAATCCTGAATGTATACCTTGAACCCTTTGATGTATACATTTTTCTATCAAACTAATTTTACGGATATATGTACCTTAGGGGGTATTTGGCGCCTCTGATAATGAATATGAAGTCAGATTTGAAAAATTCAAAATAGCGGATCCAATATGGCGGACGAGTTTAAAAAAAAAAGGATTTTCATAGAACTTGGCATCTTGGGGTTTCTAGGGACTCTGATAACGAATATGAAGTCAGATTTTAAAAATTCAAAACAGATGATCCAATATGGCGGACAAGTTTTCAAAAAATAATAGATTTTCGTGAAAGTTGGTATCAGGGGGTTCTGGGTGTCTCTGCTGACGAATCTGAATTCAGATTTAAACAATTGGAAACGGCAGATTCAGCATGGCGGACAAATTTTGCAAAAGTTGTTGGATTTTGATTAAACTTGTCACTTAGGGGTTCTTGGGGTCGCTGATTACAAAGCCTTAGTCCGATTTGCAAAACTCAAAATATCGAATCCAATATGGCCGACGAGTTTTCAAAACATTATTCGATTTTCACAAAACCTGGCATCTGGGGTTTTTTCGTGTCTCTGATCACGAATCTGCAGTCAAACTTGAAAAAATTTAAATGAAGGGACTAACATGGCTGCCGAGTTTTCAAAAAATTAATGGATTTTCATGAAACTTTACATCTGGGGCTTTTTGGGATCTCTGATAGAGAATCTGCATTCATAATTGGAAAATTCAAAATGAAGGATCCAATACGTCTGCCGAGATATCAAAAAATTAATGGATGTTCGTGAAACTTGGCATCTGGGGGTTCTGGGTGTCTCTGATAATAAATTTTGAAAATCTGATAACAGATTTGAAAACAGCGACCCTCAAAACCCATATGTACCAAGTTTCTAGTAAATACAAGAAAAACTGTTGGAAATAATAAATTTTTCTTGCAAAAAGCTACTTTTTTTGGTATTTGTTTATTAATATTAACTAATTCACCAGAAATTTCAGATAACGGAGTGTAATTTTCAATTCCTTAACATGTTGTTACAGTAAATCCACGAAAAGAATCACCAAAATCAATGGAAAAAAACTTGAAATATTATAAACATGATGATAATCTAGGTAAGATATTAGATATCCCACCATGCATGTAAGGGTTAAGATTTAACGATAAATTGGTTTTCAAAATTCTTACAATTGGACAGACAGGCGCTTCAGTGCGAAATTTAGAGATTTCCTTTAATCTGATTCTGGTGAGACAAGCTTGACTAACTTCAAGCTCTGAGACTCTTTTAAGCTTGGCTTATTCCGTGGTAGCTAATAGTACTGTCTGAAACGGTAACTGTAACCTACATAAAAAACATGAGTATACGACGAAAATTTTTTTTAGCGAAGATCTCGCACGATTTTCTCTCGGAAATGAGATTTTCGTGAGAGAAAAACAAAAAGTAGCCCTACCCTGAATGTAATCGAGAACTTTCTGAACATTTTCTTTAAATTTATATGGAAATAGGAACAAGTATGGACAATTATAATCAAGAAGATATCACTTTGTAACATAATTTGAATAAACATTGTAAATAAGAATACTTGAAAAAATCTATAAAAATATTTTTTTAATATAGAAAATCAAAGTTTTTAAAATTAAATTGAAGTGAAACATAAATATTTTTAACTAGTTTGGAATGTATTCCAGTTCAGGAAAAGAAATAAAGAAAGAGAGCCAGAAGAATTATTTTTAAGGAGGTATTGTCACTTTTGGTCAGACGTTTATTTATGTCTGATCAAAATGACTCTTACTACTGAGGAGGCTTTCTTATTCTGAAAAAAAGGCATTAAAGGTTTCTTCAACTTCAAATTCATTAATTAAACAAATTTCCAAGTAAAAATCATGTCATTTCAAATATTTTTCGTAGAATTAATTTTTTCGAATTTCTGTGTGTGTTTTTAGAGGCCACCCGGAAATATTTATATTGATAATTTAATTGCTCATAAGAAACTTCTCCTGTGTAAACTGTAGAATAAAATTCCTAGTCATAAATTATTCCTATACTGTTGTAATAAAAAAAAATGTGAACAAGTAAACCATTTGCATCCTTTTTTTTACAAGAAACAATTATTTTTTTAAAAAATTGGTAGCGTTTGACATTTATTGTTGTTATAAATAATGTATGTAAACAAACAGAAAATCTTTATCTATATTTCGTAGAAAAAAGTCAGTCTTCATCTGCGAATAGTTTATCAGACTTACT
>JAABKJ010002784.1:0-27163 GCA_011634705.1 Andricus grossulariae
TCACGAAACGTCGGCAAGTTTCGTAGTTTTGCACACGATTGAAACCCGAAAAAGCTTTAAATTTAAATTTATCAGGTAATTAATGTGTTTTCCAAAAAATGCATCAGCGCCAAGTTGTCCTACCTTGTTTGGTAATGTGGAGCGTTTCGATTTCAATTCATAATTATTCAATAAAAAACAAATCATAAAGAAAAATTAGTAAAATCTAATATAAATAAGATAAATATATCAACTTTTGATATTATTAACATATTTGAGGGATTATAACTGCCGAAATTTAAAAAAAAAGTTCTTCCAACAGTGCAGAATGTCTCACAATAATTTGAGGGTTATATCTGCTGAAACGTCAAGGAACAAAATTTTTAATAACAGTGCAAAATAACCCACCAATATGAAAAATAACATAATGAAGGATATATTTGAATAATTATCAATGAGGAAACTTTTTTAACAATTCTTCATATCAAAAGTCCCGAATGCGCCATATTAGTCGCATGTGAATAGTATTTAATAAAAAAAATTTATATAAAGGTTTATTAATTTTACTCAAAATGTTGAACTCTGAAGTATTGAAGAAACTCAGAACAGTATATTTTCAAAAAATTGTATAAGTTTACATGAAACATCAGTAATTTTTTACTTGTTTTAAGCTACTCTGGCAATACAAGCGAAAGAACCAAAACTATCTTTTCATCATAAAAATCAGGCAATTAATTTAATGATCCCAATTTTTTAGTAATGTAACGTAGAAAACAAAAGAATTTTCAACAAAATTTGTAGTTAATTACTAGTGAAATTCGATTCAGTAGTGGCAAAAGATACTTTTATTGCCTCTCGAAATAAAAATTGTTAAAACTTAAATAATTGCAACAAAAAATTCACAGATAGGCCAATGGGCTATAAATTTGGTATGCACATTCAGAGTCCTGATGCGTTACTTTTGAACAGAATTCTGTTTCTGATTTTTAAACTTTTTTACGGTTGTGTAATTTTCTAGGTTTCCATAGAAAATTGCAATTATTCAAGAGAGCACGGATTTATAAAAAATGTATTGTTTAGAAGGCTGTGGATAAATAATAGCTCGTCGTACAAGAAAATGTCACGAAAGTAACCTGTATCAAAGATTACTAAAAAATTTCCACAAAAAATCAATCATGATTACTAAGGGTTTATATTTATAATAATTTTTATAAACAAACAAGCCAGAGAGTTCATTAGGAATAAACAATGTTCTTAATGGTAGGTTTAGGCTTTGCAACAGTTTCAGGGAAAATTACGATACTGGTTGTCTTGGCAGATTTTTTAATAACAAATTAAAACCTAGACGATTTTTTCTTGAAAATTGCATTTCTTTAACAAGAATTCATGATTTTTTTTTCGTTCGGAAGATCAAATTAAAAATTGCATCTACTTTTACGTTAATCTTATATTGTATATGAAGTCAGTGCCTTTTTTTTCTAAAAGTGAAGCCAAAAAGACGAAATTTTTAGAAGAAAGTTAAGTTTTCAATCGAATAGTTCATTTTTTCTATAAAAAGATGAAGTTTCTACCATGAAAGATGAAATTTTAAACCAAAAGGACGATTTCTCATTAAAACTGTTGAATTTTTCACCAAAAAATGATTACTTCAATAACATAGTTAAATTTTCGAAAGATAATTAAATTTTCTTCCCAAAAAACAATTTTTAACAAAGCAGTCAAATTTTCAACCAAAGAGGAGAATATTACAAATAAAATAAATTTTTACCAAAGTAGTTGAACTTTCCACCAAGTAGGTGGAGTTTGAACCGAAAATATATTTGCATAATTAAGTGCTTAATTTTCCAAATGAAATCATGAATTTTCCACCAAAATAAAATAATTTGTAAAAAAGACGAATTTTCAGCAAATTATTCAAATTTTCAAGCAAAAATATGAATTTTCAACTAAAATGATCAATCTTAAAGAACAATAAAATGCATTTTCAACAAAAGCATTCAACCAGGTAGTTAAATTTTCATCTATAAAGATGAATTGTTAAACAATAAGATAATTTTCTACAAAAAATCGAAGAATTTTCAACAATATACGTAAATTGTTAACCTAGTGATTCAATTTTTAAATAGAAAAGATCATTTTTCATATGAATTTTGAAGATAAAAATACTATATTCACATTTTGAGTTGAGAAGACTTAATTTTTAAATGAAAAAACGTCTTTTCAACGCAATATTTAAATTGGTAACTAAAGACATGCATCTTTTATTGAATTAATGAATCTGCAACTAAAAAATTGATTTTTAACAAAGTAGGTTTAATTTCAAACAAAAAGATAATTCTCTACGAAAAATGCAATAGTTGAAATAACAACCAAGAAAGATTCAAATTAAAATATAAGTCATTTGAATTCAACCAAAAAATACGATAGTTAAATTTTCTACCAAGATGGACGAATTTCCAAGGAAAATACTTGAATTTTCAACTAAAATGGTATAAATAAATTTTCAGTTAAAAAAAAATTATTTTAGAAGAAAAAGCAAAGTTTTTTTGTCAAAATAGTTTAATTTTCGTTAAACGAAATCAATTTTGAACAACAGAGCTGAACATTTAACTAATTGGTTGAATTTTCAACTATTTATATTAATTCCGTATTATAAATATTTTGCAAAAAGATGAGAAAACTTTCTGGAAAAAAGCACTGCTGAAAAAAACGTTAAAAATCCTACGAAAAGCGTTTATTTTTACGAATTTCTTTGAAAATCATGAAAATATTCTAAAATATTTAGGAATTTATTATATCTATTGAAATGCATAAAAATCCTTATAAACTTTAGGACATTTTCTGCAATTACATGAATGTTTTAATTTTAATAATTTAATGTTTCCATTTCCTAGAATACCCTGAAATCTTTGAAATGATATCAAATCTTAGTTGTTTTTGTGAATGTTATACACAAATAAAGGCGCGAAAAAGTAAATAATGTAAGAATTTTAATCTGGTAATTATTTGAACAAAAGAGTTGAATTTTTAAGACGCAAAAACAAATTTCTTAGAAGGAAGTTAAATTTTTAATTCAAACGACAAATGTTTAACATATCAGTTAAATTTTGGATCAAAAAAGATAACTCTTTAATATAAGAGGTAAATTTTTAACGACATAATTAAATTTCTAGCAATATAGTTAAGTTTTGAACCAAAATGATGAATTCTGAACAAAAAACGTGAATTTTTAACAAAGAAATTCAAGCAAGTAGTTCAATTTTCAATTGAAAAAGATTAATTTTTGACAAAAAATACAATAGTTGCTATTTCAACCAAAAAAAGATTTTAATTTTAAATCAAAAACACGCGGACTTAACCAGAATAGACAAATTCTCAACAAAAAATGTGATAGTTGATATTTGTACCAAAAAAGATTGAAATTTTAAGCGAAAAACATTTAAGTTAAACTAAAAAAGACAAATTTTTCACAAAATAGTTGTATCCTCAATCAAAGTGGATTAGGTTTTGATCAACTATTAATTAGTTAGATGAAAATGTAGTGCCAATTTTTATCAAATTTTTATTCATCGATTTTTTCTCAAGATTTTGTATTTTTCAGAAGCCTACTCTGTTGAACCATTTGCTACTTTAGAATCATTTATCATTTAATCAGTACTAATTATATTGTCAAGTTTTCGTAATTTCTTTTTTATTCAATAAATTCTTTCAAAGCTTCTCAAATATGTGATAGCACGCATTAGAAATTATTATGAAGGTGAATAATGTAAGATAAAAAAGAATAGCTTTAATAATGATTTTCCTTCCAATATATTTTCAAGGTGTCTATAATTTTTCTTATTTAATATATTAAAATAGGTAATAAACTTTTTCTCAGGGTTCTAACGTAGCAACTAGTTTAATAAAGTAGGCCCCAGGTCTACTGGAAGAATAAAAAATTGAAATTTTCCATTGAAAGTACAAAATATTGAGAAATAATTTAATACAATGAAACATTAAAAAATTATTATAAAGTTTTTGGAGGCGATTATATAATTTTGTCACTTATATTTCTCCTTCTACTTTTCCGAAATTCACTTTGGTTGATTTTTCGAATTGCTGTGACAATAAAAAAGTGCCAAAGAAAACCGACGTGAGTTTCGAAAAAGTAGAAGTGGAATGTCATCATAGCTGATCAGTACCAATCCTAGATCAGACAAGACCTTCCAGACTAAATAGTATAGATTTCTTCTACTTTACAGGGTCTTCAATGTGAACAAAATGAATGAATTCATTTAAAAATCAATATATATATATAATCTTGTGCAATCTTTCAAATGTTAATATTTGTAATGATTCTTCTTTATTTCCTACTGAAAAAGAAAAAAGTGTAGATCCACGTCATTTTAGTGTTTATCAACTCACATGAAAAAATTTAAAAAGTTTAAATAAATTTCTCTATCAGGATAGAAAAGAAACATATATTATGTGTGTTTGTCTGAATTTATCTATTATATAAGCAAAATATGTCAGTTTTCGTTGATCATTATTAAAGCCTTCGCATATGCTTATATGCGCACTCTTAAAAATGTTTGCTATTGCACAAGACGCTACTTCACAAATTGTGATGTTATATTGCAAATATTGTATATGATTCTACCACCGCCACTCATTTTTTCTTATGATTATTTTACGGAATTGAGAAGTAAGGTGGGAAATAGAGTATATATCGCAATTCAGCTTTCAAAGTATTAATTACAGGTAGAAAAGAATGAAGCTCCTTTTTGGTACTCTCATCTGGACCTTTTTGATATTATTCAATTCTCTCGGCAAGTATTATCCTTAAAAATTTACTTTAAATAATAAAACATAAAATGAAAACAGTGATCAAATAAAAAAAGAGGTTTTTGTTGCGTTCATTGACGACTACAGCGAAGAACGTCAATGTGGGCGCTAACACTTAGCTGCGTTTTTATAAAGACAGATGCTGGCTTTTATTTTATTCCTCTCATTAAAATAACAATGTTCATATGCAAGCGTGCTAAGTCTGAAATATATTATCGCACCGTCCAATGTGGTCAATTCAATGTATTTTAAATTTAGCACGTTCGCACATAAAAATTATTATATCATGATTCCTTGAAAGATTTTTTAATTTTTACTGGCTCAAATGAATGGTGAAATTCTCAAGGTCACTTTTTCGTGATATCGTGATACCCATGAGGCCAATGTACATAAACCAGAGCTCATTGAAGGCAGAACTTAATAATCTTGCTATCTGTTGTTTCAACACATTTTTATATATATTCTGGGTGGCTCCTCACTTTGCAGTTTAATTACAATTTGAATTTTTTAGATGTAGGAACAATAGTTTTTATTATGAAAGTGCACATAAAAAACCATCTATTGGTGTCAAAACTAAAAATCGATTTTTACCGCATTAGGTCCCTTTCTTCGTGGACGGTCACATTATAGTAACCATTACTTCTATACAATTGTTGTACAGAACTTTTGTCAATACTGTTAGAATTCAGATAGAAAGAAGGAAACCCTAATTTTTTCACCCGTGTGAATATGATTTCGAATTGTTAATTATTCCTATCAGACGAAATTGAGAAACAAATTAAGGCATCAAACTTTTTTTCCGAAATCTTTTAAAAAAGCAGTACCTTCACAAATAACTTGTCACTTAGTTAATCTATTGTATGTTTTGTCGTCTGTTGGCAGAATTAAGTTTGCAGGTATTTGACCTGAACTTACTGCCACCACCTGAAAATCATGCAGAACATGACAATAATGTTCCTGTAAATCGTCAAATCAATAATAATTCTGGGAATAGAGATTTTTAAACCGAATCGCAAGTGGACGTGCTTCAAATGTTCAAACTAGGTATAGTAATAGAAGGAATGTCCCGTCCCCCTAGTTAAAAAAAAAGAAAGAAGGTGTTGAAGAAATTATTTAAAAATTGTTACAAAATTAAATAATTTCTTCACTCCTTTATATTTAAAGAAATAAATTCCCAATGTTTCTTCTCAAAGAGTCTTGATACCTAGTGTAACATATATTTGAGCGATTAAAATCGATTGATCAAATTTCAAGAAAATTTAATTTTTAGAATTTTCAAAATTCATTTATAACGTTTGTGAAAATATTACATTTAAACAAGTGTAAACTGGAGGATTCAAGACTTGTCCTTATACCTATTTCTGACCCTTGCGCACTTCTACCCACCTAGTATTTTTCTTACTCTGCAAAATCTATATCCAGGAAGTAATTCATGCTATGAATTAATAATAAACTTGTTTCGAAAAAAAACACCTTTTTTATCTTTGAACTGCCTATTCCGAAATATTAACAGAAGCTCATAGTTGTTTGAAACACTTGTAGCAGGCATTCAAGCCCATGTGATACTGTAAGTTTTAACATTGTACGCAAGGTTGTTTTTTCCCATTATTTCCCTTTATTATGGAGTGATAAAATGTAAAATTGCTATTCTTAAGCCTGGAGGAAACAGAATGTCAATCGGACTGTGAAGTCGGACAGCCATTCGGATAATAGTTTGTTGGATTCAACAAGTTTAGCATGCCAGGCGAATTAACACCCTGAGAAGCTATTAGTATTATCCTGAGAGCTATTTATAAGTGAATAAGTTACTGAAAGTTCTAACCATTTCTTTTTACATTTCTCCAGTCCAGTATCAAACACTTCATGGATATAGGTTTTCACAATCAACGAAAAGACTAGAGGAGTACCAGTGCACATGAACTTGACGCACAGTGGGAAAAAAATTACTTTTTGATTTTAACTTGGTTGATCCATATTATTATTTGTCATGTTTTCACAGCGGAAATTCGCCGTTAGTCGACCCGAACTTGTTGGCGGAAAATGGAAATCATCAGGCACATAACAATAATGTTAATGCACATGATGTAAACTATTACTTACCTGTTCGTATGGACATACAATTTTTACATCGTCGAATCCTTGGAAATAACATTGGACGTTTACATGTCGTTCTCTTTGGAAATAACCAGCAAGTGTTACGTGGACGACCAGTTGAAGCTGGCTCTGCCATTAATCAACAAGTTTTACTTGGCGTTCCAGTTGGAATTGGCCTTCCCGCGACGCAGTCCCGTCCACGTAAAAATCACAATTAGAGAAGAATTAGAGAAGATTATTTGTTAGGAATATCAAAAATTTTAAACATATTCAAATTCTTCAAGGTTCATAAAAATAAAAGAGTGATTTACTGCTTCTGAGTTTTTGTCTATTATTACATTCAGTATTGGATAAGTACCTTTTTTTGAGTAACTGGTTACACTTACGTTACTTTTAATTGTGTCTAGTTATTGTTACTACTAGATAAAGAAACTTCAAGTTATATGAAAAGCTACTTTTTGCACTTTCTTAATTTTATCATTTAAAAATCAAAATAACTAAAACGATAATTCTTGAAAACTTAGGTTAAAAAGGAATAGGCATTAGTTGAAACAAATAAAAAATAGACAAAATATTTCGCCAAATGAACAGCAATATATATTCAGAATAAAATTCAATTCAAATCAAAAAATTCTGAAAGGGTTTTGTTTTTCCGTATTGTTAGGCAAGATCGCCAGACTTACTTGTTTCGTTGACTTTGCGGTCGCGCATACTATCTAAAAAAAGTTAGTCCTAAGTGCATGTCGGAAAATAACACTGTTTGGGTGATATAAGTTTTATTAACCCTTAAATGTATAATATGTAGCTTATTCACATCGAAAAAGTCAAAAATTAGATAATAATGTCAGTATAATGTTTTATTAATTAATTTCCTGCCAGACATGAGAGAAATTTTTTGGCTATGATTGTACACAACACATAGAGAAGTTGTGTATCCAGACGAGTACACACTAACTCCTCCAGATCTGTCAGGGGGCCCTTGTCGGGATATAGGGGCCATTTCCTGTATACTAAATATCTTATATTGAATATGTAATATGTATACAATTTTTAATGTATAAAATGAAAATTGTGAAAATCACACACGACAGAAATCAGATCAATTTATGGTGACACTTTTTTTTCAAACTGTATTAGTAAATTTCTCTCTTTCACATTACAGGCCAAATGATATAGTCTCTGAGATTTATCCCCATTTGAACCAACTTCGTGGTGCTACAGATCGAAATCGTTCTCAAGACATCGACAAAAATATCGTTGACGAGAACAACAACTTCTACAAGGATATAAATATGAGGAGTGCTTTTGATACGGCTTTAGGTGCAATTGTAAACATTATCCTTTGATTTGATATGGGATGGAGAAAGCGAGGCAATGGGAGAAGCTACGACAGCCTCAATGGTTATGGTGTCATAATTGGTTTTCTCATTGGTAAAATTCTAGATTTCTGGTGCAGAAACAGAAGATGTATAATGTGTGACCAGGGAAACAAAAACCACATGATTGTCGTAAGAACTTCGAAAGAAGTGCCAAAGCTATGGGAGCGAATCTCGGTGCTCAGCTAATAAATAATAGCAAAATATTAAAAGAAACAGGTCTGAAGGTCCGTGTGCTCATCGGTGATGAAGATAGCTCAACTATAGCTAAAGTACAACAAGGAAATTCACAAACTGTCTTTAAACTGCCTGATAAGAATCATATTCAGAAGGGCTTTGGTAAAGAATTGTACCCTCTTCAAAAGAAATTTAGAGACATGAAGAAAAAGGGAGTTATACCTCACTTGAAGAAGTGTTTTGTTTATGCTGTGGCTCGAAATGAAGGAAAAAGTAATAAGTTGGCGACTGCATTGCGAAACATTCCAGAACACGTTTTCGGCAAGCACGAAAATTGTGGAGAGAAGTGTAAAGATCCTCACACAGTAGTCTTACGGGATCCAGAACTGCAGACAGCATTACAAATAATTTTTGAGAAATACGCTAACAATGCGTCTAAGTTTTCATTCGCAGCTTCCAGCCAGGCAAATGAGAGTCTGAACAATATTATGGCTCATGAGGCTTCAAAAAATCGCTGTTACAGCCTGAGCGAATCAGCTGATTTCCGCTTCGCTAGCGCTGTATGTAGAAAAAAAATAAGGTGAACAACACTTATTGCGGGCTGAAGAGAAATTACGCCTATCACCTGGTACACATACAGCATCCTATACGATGCAAAAGGACAAAAACAGCTTAAAAAGGGCAATGAAGGCTAAACTCCCTTCTACTAAGCAACGAAGACATTTATTAGCTGTAAAAAGAGATGCACTAAGAAAAAAACACAGCAAAGTGAAGGAATTCGATACGAATCAAATTGTGGCTTTGAGCTGTTTAAAGATGACATAGATATTTCGCTGGAATCTCTTACTGTTTCAAATACTTCACATAAAATACTCATGTCACCTGATAGTTTTGCATTTGTTTACTTTGATTTGGAAACATCCAGACTCAGCAAATGTGCTGATATTCTACAAATCGCAGCAAAAAGCGGGAAGCATGTATTTTCAGCATATATAAATCCAACCCAGATAAATACCTCCAGTGCAACTAAAGTCACAGGTTTAGTAAATATTGCTGCACAATTATTCTTCAGTGAAGAGAGAATGCAAGCTTTACCTTCAAAAGTTGCTTCGGATGGATTCGACGTTCCTCGATTGCTCAGAGCTATCAATCAGAATTCGATGATTGAAGATTTTAAGAATGTAATTGCTCTTTTTTCAGAGACTTTTAAGTATTCTGAAAAAGCAATTCCCTGATAGAAAAGGTCCCGGAATGTTTACGCTATCAACACTGGCTCGAGATTTTGTAAAAATAGATGTAAATGGGAATTTTCATGACGCAACATTCGATGTAGAAGTATTGGAAAAGCTTGCTTTTTCTACTATTTCCAAAGAAGATTTGGTCACCGAAAGAAAATCGTTCATGGAATCACTGATTGCCGAAAGTCGAATTCAAAGTGCCGCATTCAAGAGATATGTTTGAAAAGTCTAAAGGGTATTATATCTGATGGAATGATGAAGAAAATTGCTAACGCGGGAATTAATTATGAGAAGTTAAAGGATTTGTTATAAAAAATGGAAAAGAAAGAATCATAGAATTGTTGTCATCAAATCTGAACAAAAATAAACCTTCTGTTACGAAAAATAAGAAGATTTTAAACAAAATTGTTGTCTTATTTCAAAGCAGTGATAAAAACTAGTTTAAGGAGAATATTTCGCAGCATTTATTTTCAATTGTATGTGCAAAATGTAAAAACGCTGTATATTGTTTGTAAAACGCAATGTAAAAAATATGCACCTAATTTCGTTTCTACTTATAATTTGAGTGTTAATAAAATATTTTGAAGGTTATAAATTGCAAATGTATGGTTGGACCTTAATTTCAATTTTACTGCACAGCTCATCACCAAAAATTGACAGCCTTGTCACATTTGGATTTTCAAGCCAAACGGACGAAGTTTTAACCAAAACGTTACTATTCAGCCAAATTTAGACTTTCTACCAAAATGGTTATATTTTTAACAAAATATATGAATTTTATATCAAATGTTTGAATTTTCATACCGACAGTATTTATTTTTACCAAAAAAGTTCAAGAAAGTAGTTGAATTTTTGACGATTTTCGAACCAAAACGACGAATTTTCAACAAAAGAATTAATTTTACAACAAAAAAGTTAATTTTCAACCAATGAGTAGAATTTTCTGCCAAAATATTTGAATTTTTCACACAAAAAAAACGGATTTGAAAAAAAGTTACATTTTTATCCAAATAGATCAAATTTAAACTAAAATTATAAATCTTCGACCAAACAACTAAATTTTTGACAAGATCAACTTTCAACCAAGCAGTTAAATTTTCAACGAGTCAACGAAATAGCTGAACCCTCTACAGAATTTTTTTTCGCCAGAAAGGAATTTCCAAAACAAAAACAAAACTTTTAAACAAAAGAGTTCAATTTTCGACAAAAATTGTCGTTATTTTTCAATCAACTAGTTGAACTTTCTACAAAAATAGTTGAATTTGTAACAAAATCAATGGATTTTCAACAAAAATTGATAAATTAACGAAATATATAATTATATAAACATAAAAGTATAAGTTTATAATAAATAAAAAAGTTGAATATGATAATCACTAATCAGTAATTGTATTTAAAGATATATGACTTTTATGATAAAATAAAAAATTGAGACTTCAAAAAAATTGGTTTCTCTATGGTCATAATGGTTATCTATTTTTAGATCTTATTTTAAACTCAAAGAAAATTAAAAAATTTTCTGCAACAGTCCCATTGACGCACTTCACTGAGAATAATGCAATTGAATCAATTTTTTTAAAGCAAATAAACTTAGTTAAATTATATTATTAATTATATAAATTAATAATAATACGTTACCTATTACGTCAAGTCAAATTCCACAAAATTCTTTAAAACAGCATGAAAAATGTTTTCATACCCCTTTTAATCATTGAAATCTAAAAATTCCTTCAAATCTTTTCAAATATCCTTACTTATTTAAAATCTTTTAAAATTTCTTTAAATTTTGTAAGGTTTTTGACAATTCTAAGAAACCTTTAAAAATATCCTCAAATATTTAAAAACTGTATGAAAATTTTGTTAATTCCCTTAAAATCATTAGAATTCTTGGAACTTTTTTGAAAGTTTTTAAACCTCTTGCAAATTTCTTAGAATTTTTTTTAAATGCCCTGAAATATTTAAAATTCTTCGAAATCGGTTGAAATCCCATCAACTTATTTTTTGAAAATTCTTTGGAATCTTTTAGAAAATCCTAAACGCTTCCAAATCCTTTGAAATTCCTTCAATTTATTTAAATTGATTCAAAATTTCTGAAACTATTTTAAAATCACTTACAATATTTCAAATCGTTCGAAACATTTAAAACCTTTTGAATTCTAAAATCTGATAAATCCTATATGAAATCCTTCCAAATCTTCCAAAATTCAAGAAAATATTTTCAACCTGCACGTATGTCATTTTTAAATCCAGATAAAATCCGTAAAATATTTGAAAATCTCTATGATCCTACGAAAAGGCATTATTCTTTTAATATTTCTTTGAATTTATAGAAATATTATGAAATGTTTTGAAATTTGTTATATCTATTCAAATCTCAAAAAATTACTTGGAAATATTTTAAAGTCCCTGGGAATCATTAAAATTGCCTTGAGACACTGTAAATCCTATAAAATCCTTAAAAATCCTCATAAAGTTTGGAAATTTCTTAGAAGTCCCAATAAATTTGTTTTAATTTCTGAAAATTTTCTCTTATATTTGAAATAATATCAAATCTTAGTCCGCTTCTATAGACATTATACCTATATAGATGAGGGCGCGAAAAAAAATTTATTCTGGTAACTATTTGTTTAGTTAATAATACTAGATAAGGAATAATAATAATGAAATTTCAATTTGCATGTTTAAAGCCTTGAGAAGTAGATCTAATTTTTATTTTGAATTACAAAATATCGTGAAAGGCTTATATGAAGATATAGACATAAAATATTTATAAATTATAATTATAAAATAAGAGCATTGAATTTCAACCTAAATTAGTGGCAATTTCAACCAAATAGTTAAATTTTTAAGCCCAGAAGATAAATTTTTTGGAATACAGGTACATTTTCAATCCAAAAGCACGAATTTTCCATCTAAAAAGGCAGTTAAACGGCAAAATAGTTAAATAATTTAACCCAAAAATATGACTTTTTAGAATAATAATTATTTTCAATAATTGAATTTTCAACAAAGTAGTGGAATTTTCAACTAAAGAAATATTTGATAAAAAAAATGAATGTTTTATTAACCAGTTCAATTCAGCAGTTGAATTTTCAATCAAAACTGGTTAACTCTTATCAAAAAAGATAATAGCTGATATTAAAAAAACTATTTCAACTTTGAATCAAAAACAGTCATATTCAATTAGAAAAGATTAATTCACAAGAAAAACTGTAATAATCGATATGGTAATATTCAAGAGAGAAAAAAACTGTCAACCAAATTTCTGAATTTACAAACCAAAAAGAACAATTCTCTAAAAAAAAAAAAAAAACAATTTTAGTTTTCCACCCGAATATATGAATTTTCAACCAAAAACTCAATTTTGAACGGAATAGTAGAATTGCATATTAAAATAATAAAATCTTGAACACAAAAAGATAAATTTTCAACAAAACAGTTCATTTTTGAAGCCAGAAAGACGAATTCTCTACAAAACAGTTGAATTTTTAACCACGCAGTTGAATTTCAATCTCAAAAACTATCAATATTTAACCAACAATCAAACAGTTGAATTCTTAGTACAACAAATTGATTTTCAAAGAAACAAACAAAATTTCAATCAAATATTTATATTTTCAACCAAAGAGATGGTTCTTCAACTAACAAAATGAATTTTCAACAAAATAGTTTAATTTTTAACTAAATTTATGAATCTTGACCAACAAATTGATTTTTGGTGAAGAAGTGAAATCAATTAGTTAAATTTTTAATAAAAAAACAACAATTTTAAACGAAAAACATAATAGTTGATATTTACAAAAAAATTTTTTATTATTAATAAGAAAGTGTCGAATTTGACCAGAAAAGGTGAATAATCAACGAAAAGAAATCTTCAACCAAAATCTGTTGCGTTTTAAATCAAATAACTGAATTTTCAAGATAAGAAAAGGAATTTTCTAATAGAAAGTTAAATTTTAATTTCAAAAGACGAATGTTCAACAAAACAATTGAATTTTCGACAGAAAAAATAACTTTGTAACATATGAGTTAAATATTTAACAAAATAATTAAATGTTCAATAAAATATTTGAGTTTTCAAAGAAAATCATAAATTTCATACAAAAAAGATAAATTTTCAACTGTAAACTGCACTTGGCAGATTCAGAAAACATGGAAAATGTATGATTTTTTTTGGTATTTCGGTACAACAGGAACTTGCATTATTTAACCGATTGGTGCAAAAATTCAAAAAGAAGCTGGTCAGATGTAACTGTAGTGCCAACTTTTATTGAATTTTGATTCTTCGATTATTTCTCAAGATTTTGTTCTCTTCATGGATAATTTTAATTTTTTAGTATTCAAGTGGATCTACTGAAGCCTACTCTATTAAACCATTTGCTATCTGAGAGTCATGAGACAAAGTCTACTAACTTTTTTGAATTTAATAAAATAGAAAAATGATAAAAACCTCAAAAATATGTTGTAAGGAAAAAAATAATGAAAACTTGGCGAGATATTTGCTATTAATCAGTAATAACTATCCTGCAAAGTTTTTAAATTTTTTTTTCTTTTAGAATAATCTTTTAAAGCTTCTCGAATATGTGAGAGCACTCATTAGAAAAATTATTATGAAGGCGAATGAGTTAAGATAAAATGGATTACCTTATCATTGTTATAACAATGATACGGACGCAACATATTTCATTGCACGCGATTCACGTTCATAATAATCTCTTTAATGTGCGCTCTAACATATTTTAGAAGCTTAGAATGCATTCAATGAAAGGGAAAAATAATGAAGATTCATTATTACTGAATAAAAGAGAAAATTTCGCCAACTTTATTAATTTTTTTTCTTACAATATATTCTTAGGGTTTCTTTAATTTTTCTAATTTAATAAATTAAAAAGGGTTATTGACTTTTTCTCAGGGATCTAAGCCTAGCATATGGTTTGAGAGAGTAGGCTCCAGGTCTACTAAAATACTAAAAAATTGAAAGTGAATTAATAAATTTGATGATTATTATATCTTATATTTTTCAAATATCAATTTTTCCATTAATTTTTCTCCATCTCCCAGTAAAAAGAAAAAAAGTGTAGATCCACGTCTGAAATAGAGTATTTTGATAAATGAAACTGCCTCCATTTTAATGTTTATCAAGTAACTTGCAGAAGTTTTAAAAGTTTAGATGGATTTCCCTGTCAGGATGGAAGAGACAAATATTTTGTGAGTGTTTGTCTCATTGACCCATTTTATAAACAAAATACGTCAGTTTTAATTGATAATTATTGAAGCCTTCGCATGTGCTCATATGTACACTGTTGAAAACCTTTGTGATTACACAAGACTTCATATAACGAACTGTAATGTACCTAACAGCAAGTAATGTACATTATTCTACCACCAGAACTTTCTTTTTCAACATTATCTTACGCAAAGGTGAGTGTGGTGGGGAATGGAGTATATATTGCGAGTTATCTTTCAAAGTACATATCTCTTAGAAAAAAATGAAGCTCGTTTTTGGTACACTCCTCTGGACCTTTTTGATTTTCTTCAATTTTATTGGCAAGTATAATCTTTGAAAATTAAATTTCGAGATTAAAATATCGTTCTTATCGTAGTATATTTTATACCTCCTCGGGAATTTTTTTCAAATCTTTCTTTGAACAAAAAAAAACGCGTAACGTAGTTTACGAATGATCCCTGATTGTGAGTTGCGTTTTTATTAGGGCAGATGCTGGCTTTCGTTTTATTTTCGCAATCTTTGACAATGTACTGCTTTTTAAATAGAAACAGTTGTAGCGAGTAGAAAAAAATATTGTTCATTTGTATGCTACAGACGGATAGTATCATACGACTAACCATGTGGCCTATAAAAAATTAGCACTATCCAGAATAGAGATCAAAATATTTTTATTCAAATCGTCAGAAAGATCAGCAAAATTCTGCGTTAAATGAGCCCTGATTGAAGTGATTCGGTTTTTTGGGTATTAAAATATTATTTGAGAAAAGCGAACACAAAATTCCGATTTTTAATAAATGTTGTACTCCAACTTCAACTCTTGGCAGGAGCTAGTGAAATAAATTTATCAATATATATAATATATATATTTTTAGAAATTTTTACCTCGAATTTAGATTTATATGACCATTTTTTCTGCAATTTCCATTATATTTGGAGGTAATTTACCCCCGTGAAAATTTCTTAATAGATTTGTAAAATGCTATTTTTTTCTTCCTGTGAGAAACCCTCTCCAATTGGTTTTGTGATCAACAAAATCATATTGTAACACAAAATAACATTACTATTTTTTACATGATTGTAATCATGTTTGGGGATGATTTACCTCCATGATTTGTGTTTACGAAATTGTGTAAATTCAATTTTTCATTCCTTAACATAAGGAAATTCCTACAATTAGTTTCGTTAAGAAATATGGAATTTTTGTACATGAGCCAATCAAATCGTTAATGACACCCCTATTTTTGAAGGGTGATTTCTCTTGGTTATATATCATCAAAGTGAAAAATTAGGTTTTCCTCATTTTCCATTTGATTTTCAAACAGTATTGAAAAAAGTAATATCCAAGAGGTTTAGATCCAGAAATACTACACCTTTTCGATTTTTGACTTTGTTTATACAAGTAACGGTTTCGGAAAAAAATATAAAAAAATAAATAAATAATGGATTGATGCAATTTTTGCATAGCATTTTTGTCAATGCCGTTAGAACTTAGATGAAAAGAAGGGAACCCTGATATTTTTACGTGTATCACTATGATTTTCAGTTGCTCATCATACCTATCAGGAAAGAATTTAAAAACAATGAAGAAATCAAACTTTTTTTTTCAATTCTTCGAAAAAACTAGCAATGTTTTCTCTGACCGGGTTTTTCCGATGAACAAACGGATTTGTGTGGTACGGTTGGACGCCAACTTTACAAATAACTTTTAACTTGATTCATCTATAATATTGTATATCGTCTGTTAACAGAATTAAGTTCGCAGACATTGGATCTGAACACACTGCCGGAACCTGCAAATCATCCAGAACATGAAAATAATGTTCCTGTAAATCATCCAGAACGCACCAATGATGTTCCTGTAAATCATCAAATCAATAATAATGTTGAAAATAGAGATGTTACAAACCGAATTGCAAATAGACCTGATTCAAATGTTCAAGCTAGGTACAGTAATCGAATGAATGGTTCTCATCAAAGAAATAGATTTGTAATGTTCTTTTTGATCAGCTTTAATACCCTGTGTAACATATATGTGAGCCATCAAAAACGGTTGAGGACGAGTCGTGTACTGCCCCTTTTTAACTTAGTGGATCAATAACATTCTTTGTCATGTTTTTACAGAAGAAATTCGCAGTTATTCGACCAGAACTTGTCGGCGGGGAATGATAATCATCAGACACTTAACAATAATGCTCATGGACATCATGAAATCCATCCTTCACCTGTCAATATTCAAGTGCAAATTTTACCTCGTCGAATGATTGGAAATGAAATTGGACCTTTACGTGGCGTTTTATTTGTAAACAACCAACGAGTTTTAACTGGACGACCCGTTGAACCTGACTCTGCCAATAACCAAGAAGCTTTACGTGGTATCCCAGTTGCAACTGTACGTCTTGCAAGACGGAATGCTCGTTCCAGGAGACGAAATGCCCGTCTTTCTCAAAATCACAATTAGAGAAGACAAAATAAGAAATTTTTGTCCGAAATATTGGAAATTTTACATGTATTCAAATTCTTCAATGTTTAGAAAAATAAAAGAGTGATTTACTGATTCTAAGTTTTCGTGTAAAATTTGCATTCAGTGTTGGATAAGTTACATTTTTCGAGTAACTGGTTACAGTTACGTTTTTTGTTATTGTAGCTATTTGTTGTTAGTGGATGAAGTAACTTCGAGTGACCTAAAAAGTGACCTAAATTTGAAAAGATAGGCGTTTGTTAATGTAAATAAAAAATACACAATATATTTCTGCAAATAAATAACAATATATGTTTGGAATAAATAATCCTTATCAATGGACAAAACATCTTCTGTATGATTCAATTCAAAATGCTTTATATTCCTAGCATTGCAAGTAAAAATATTGATTTTCAACCAATGAGATGATTTTTTAACAAACTAATTGAATTTTTAACCAAAAAGATGAATTTTCATCAGAAGAGTTGAATTTCCAACCAAGAAAGATTTTTTAGTTACATTTTTCAACCAAACAGTTCTATTTTCATCCAAAAAGTATAAATTTGTTTACCTTAAGCAATAAATTTTAAAACCAAGAAGAACACTTGTGAATAAAAGGGTTGACTTTTCAAGCCAACAGAACGAATTTTCAACCAAAAAAGTTACTTTTCAACCAAATTTAGACTTTTTACCAAAATAGTTGAATTTTTTATTCCCAAAAAAACGAAATTGAAACTGTAGAGTTAAAAAAAATTGTTATACGGTTTTAAAGATTTAAAAAAATATATGAACCAAAAAGATGCATTTTTAACTGGAAGTATGAATCCTTAAGCAAACAACTGAATTCTCAATAAAATAGATCAACTTTCTATCCAGTACATTAATTTTCAACTAAAATTGTCGTTTTTTTTTAAACAACTGGTTGAACTTTTTACCAAAATATTTAAATTTTTCACAAAATGATTAGATTTTTAAAAAAATAGTTGGATTTTCAACTAAAATTATGAGTTTTTTATTTAAAAAAATGTAATTCTTGACAAAGAAGTTGACATTTCAATAAAATAAACATTTCAATTATAAATCAAAAACACTCGGACCACACCAGAAAAGATGAACTCTCAACAAAAATAGTACACTATTTAACCGATTTGTCGAAAAATTCAAAAAAAAGTTTTTTAGGTAAAACTGTAATCTCAAGATTATTTCAAGTTTAAATTTTATAATTTAAAGAATTCTTTGTATTTTAATTGAAGATTGTATCAATTTTTCTTTAGTTATGATTTTGTACTCTTCATGGAATTTTTAGTTTTTTAGTATTCCAGTAGACCAACTGGAGCCTACTCTATTGAATCATTTGCTTATTTAGAATCATGAAAAAAGTCGATTAACTTTTTTAATTTATTGATTTGGAAAACTTATAGAAAGATAACCAATGTATTGTAAGGAAAAAAATTATGAAAACTTGGCGAGATTTTTTCTTTTATTGAGTGAGAACTATTTTGCCAAGTTTTATAATATTTTTCAGTACAATCTTTTAAAGCTTCTGAAATATGTAAGAGCACACATTACAAATTATTATGAAGGTTAAGTAAAGATAAAATAGATTGATTTATCATTGTTATAACAATAATACGAAGAAAATCTATTTAATCTTACGTGAGTCACATCTATAATAATCACGTTATAGTGTGCTCTAACATGTCTTTGAAGCTTCAAAAGAATGTATTAAAAGGAAAAAAAGGAGAAAAGTTAATTATTGCTAGATAAAAGAGAAAACTCCGCCAACTTTTATTGATTTTTTTCCCTTTCAATATATTTTGAACGGTTTTATAATATTTTTAATTTATTAAATTAAAAAAGTTACTCGACTTTCTCTCAGCATTCCAAGTTAGCAAATGGTTTAATAGAATAGGCTACAAGTCTGCTGGAATACGAAAAAAATTAAAATTTTTTATGGAAAATACAAAATCTTGAGAAATAATCCAATAAAATAAAAACAAATATTGAAAAATTAGTAACGTTTTTGGAGGCAATTATATGAATTTTTCACTTTCATTGCTACTTCCACTTTTCCGAAATTCACTTTGGTTGTTTGTTTTCAAATTGCTGTGTGAATTTCTGATTTTCTATTATTTTGGACAAGCTGTAACTTTTTCGCAATAGTTGATCAGCGCCAGTCCTGGGCCAGACAAGATCTTCCAGACTAGACAGTCTAGATGTCTTCTTCTTCACAAGGTCTTCAATCTGGACAAAGTGAATGCATGAATTTGAAGATTATTATACCTAATATTTCGAAATTTTTCAGATATAAATATTTTTAATAATTTTTCTCTATTTCCCAGTGAATGATTGTTTTGAGAGCATTGCGTTTAATTGCTCGAACAAAACTATTCCTATTTTAGTGTTCATTTAGTCATTTGGAGAATTTTTAGAAATTTAGATGAATTTTCTTATTAGGATAGAAGAGGAAAAAATTGTATGTGTGTTTGTCTCAATTCAACCATTGTATATACAAAATACGTCAGTTTTCACTAATAATTATTGAAGCTTTCGCTTATATGCTTAAACGTTATTACTATTACAAATGTTTGTGATTGCACAAGACGTACAAGAGGTTTTTATTGCGTTCTTATTGACGACCATAGCGAATAACGTCAATATTGATTCTAATTATGAGTTGCGTTTTTATAAAGGCGGGTGCTGTCTTTCGTTTTATATTCAAAGTTATGATTCACGTTTTTGAAATAGTAACAGGCGAAATAAGTACAAAAAATGTTGACTGCTTATCTGTTCGCTACATACGGATATTACCAGACCACTAACCGGGTATACCAAAAAAATAAGCCTTGACTTTAAAAGGTGATAGTGCAATCCAGAATATTCAATAAAACATTTTTTTTCAAATCGTTGGAGAACTAATTAAATTCTGCGTCAAATGAGCCCTAGTTAAAGTAATTTGGGTTTGTAAGTATTAAATTATCATTTGAGAAACGCAAATATAAACTTCCGATTTTGAAATATCTCTCATTTAAGTCATTGAAAATTGAAAAGTCTTTGCAGGTTTATGAAAGAATAATGTTTATGTGCGAACATGATAAATTTGAAATACATAACCGCAGTCCAATGTGGTGAACCGAAATAAAACAAATATTATTGCACGTAGAAATCTGAGATTTCATCACACTGAGATCGTCAAATTCTCAAAATCGCTACTATATCATAAAAGTCCGAAAATATGTTTTCCTAATTCCCCATTTCAGTTTCAAAAGGCATTGAAAAAAGTATTGTGCAGACCTATAAATACTACACCTTTCCCGTTTGTGGCTTTCGTTATACAATCAACGGTTTTGGAGAAAAATGAAAACAAGGGAATGAAAAAATTGATTTCATCTCGAAATCGGCGTATTTAAAAAATATTATTTATGTGAATAAGACTTAATAAAATATAGTAACTATTATATATATACACAATTTTTGTATAGCACTTTTGGCAATACTGTGAGAACTCAGATGAAATGAAGGAAGCCCTAATTTTTTTACCTGTACGCCGCTGATTTCAACTTGTTAATCATTCCTATCAGGAAAGAATTCCGAGCAAAATGCAGACATCAAACTTGTTTTCTTTTCTATAAAATCCATTAAAAAACAGCTATATTTTCTTCGCCCGGGTTTTTTTGATGAAGAGAGAGATTTTTGTGGTACGATTAGACACAACCTTCACAAATAACTTTTAACTTGAATGATCTATAATATTGTTTGCCTTTTGTTTACAAAATCAAGTAATCCGCATTGAAAACCGAATTGGGACCTAAACGCATTGCCGCAATCATCTGAACATCAGCAAAAACATTTCAATAATATTCCTGTAAATCCTCAAAATTATGGAAATATGCACGCTTCAAGTAGTCCAAATAGGTATTGCAATCGAAGGAGTACCTCGTCCCCTTAGTAAAAAAAAGAAGGCGTTGTGAAAAAAATAATTTCAAAAAATGATTAGAAAATGACAATAATTTCTTTACCCCTCTTCGTTCAAAGAAATATATTAATGTTTTTTTTAACCGCCTTAATACCCTGTGCTACATATATTCAGGCCATAAAGATCGGTTATGCGAATTTAAAATAAATTTCATTTTTCAATTTTTCTATATTTGTTCATAAGCTTGAAGAAAACATTTCACCCTTGAATAACTTTTAACTGGGCAATCCACGACTGGTCCTCATACCTGTTTCAGAACGATATCGTACTTACAGTCCGACCCTTGTGCACCCCCCGTGGAAAGTCCAAGTGATAATGTAAGTTAGAACATTTAACGCAAAGTAGTTTCTTACACCCAAAAAATCATTATAGAGTGACAAAACAAAAATGGCTAAGCTCAAGCCTGGAAGAAAAGGAATTTTGACCGGAATGGAAAGTCGGGAATTCTTTCAGAAAATAATTAGTTGTGGTTAGTTATTGGTTAGTTGTACAATCTTGTCTTGAAGCAAGTATGAGGACGAGTCGTGGACGGTGCCTTTTTAACTCTGTTGATCTATAATATTCTTTGTCGCGTTTTTACAGCGTAAATTCGCCGTTAGTCGAGCAGAACTTGTTGGCGGGAAATGAAAATCATCAGGCATATCACAAAATAATCTTTAAGGACACCACGAAGACCATAATATACCTGTTAATGTGGAAATAGAGCTTTTACCTCGTCGAATGATTGAAAATGAAATTGAACCTTTAAGTGGCCATCTCATTATAAACAACCAACGAGTGATACGTGGACGAGCCGTTAGAGCTGACTCTGACACTAACCAAGAAGCTTTGCATGGCATTCCACTTGACGGCACCGCCGTCTGCTTGAAAATCACAATTAGAGAAGACAGAACAAAACATTTTTGGTCAGAAATATTGAAAATTTTGAATGTATCTAAATTCTTCAATACTCATCAAAATAAAGGATTTATTTACTGATTCTAAGATTTTGTCTATTACTGCAGTCAGTGTTGGAAATAGTTACCTTTTTTAGAAATTCGAAGTGTCTAGCGTTTCTTCATAAAAAAATGCCAGGACTTTCCCAGGCTTTCCAGGACAAAAAAAACACCTTTCTAGGTACTTTTTTTTACAGTGAAAAAATACTCTTCACGAAACATAGTAGAAATTGTGCGTAAAAACCCGTTTTTTGGTGATTGTTCATTATGTCACACTGAAAAATCATGAAGCTACAATCATATGTAATCAGCTTTTTTTTAGTTAGAATTAGTTGAAATTTGACAGAGTTATCGAATTTGAAGCTAATTTAAGTTTAATGCTACCGTTGAATTTTCAACAAAATGATCGAATTTTGAACAAAAAAAAATCAAACTTCAACCAAAAACAGTTGTATTTTCAGTAAAATAATAGAATTATTCAGAAGACAGTTGAATTCTTAATAAAAAAGCGGAATTTCAAATACAAAAGGATGAATTTTTTGTCCAAATGTACGAATGTTCAACAAAACCGTGGTATTTTCAACCAAATAGGATTACTTTTTAACAAAATACTTGAATTTTCTGATTACAAAAATGAATTTTCAACTAAATAGTCCTATTTTGAAACGAAAAATATCAAATTGTAAACAAAAATAGTTGAATTTTTAACATAAAAATTTGAATTTTCAATCAAAATATGAATTCTCAACGAAAAATTAAATGGTTGATATTGAAAAAAAATTAAGAAAATGGTACAATTTGCAAATAAATAGTTGAATTTTCGAATAAAAAAGATAAATTTTCAGTAAAAAAATTTGTTAACCAAATAGTTCAATTTTCAAACAGAGACGATTTTTTACTCGAATGATAAATCTGCAATTTCGCAAGTAAGAAAATGAATTTTTACTAAAGTAGATAAACTTTTAACCAAAAAAGACAAATTTTCTACGAAACAGATGATTTTCCAACCCGCAACTATCAATTTTTTTACTAAAAAGATGAATTTTCAACAAAATAATTTTATTTATAACCAAAGAGATGAATTTTTAATAAAAATTATGAATCTTCAACCAAAGGAGAGAATTTTTAAGAAAATAGTTCAACTTTCAACTCAGAACACAAATTTTCCTATCAAAAAGACGATTATTAAAAAAATTGAGAATGTACAGTCATGACAGAAAAAAATGTCATCCAAATTGTTGAACTTTCAAGCCAAAAGACGAATTTTTTGTAAAACAGTTCCATTTTTAACCCGAAAATATGAATTTTCAACAAGAAAGTAAATTTTCAAGCAAAAAGTTGCAGTTTCAACCAAAAAACGAGGAAATTCCCATCAAAATGATTAGTTTTCTACCATTAAAAACGAATTTTTAGCTAAAAAGGATAAGTTAAAAAAAATGTAAAAGTTATATTTTTGTGTCAAAAATTGATTTCAAGTAATAAAACGGCCCGAAGCCATTTGGAAAAGTTCTATGAAAAATACCTTTTGTTCTTTTGCGTTATTTTTCATCGTTTACGAGAAAAATTAAAAAATTACATTTTTACGGGAAAAAAAATGGTCCCGGCCTCAAAAATGGTGTTAGCCCACATGATGCTATTCAGAGTTTTTTCCTATTGGCAGGAACTAGTTAAAAAAAGTTGAAAGAATAAAAAAGGTGGGGTTTTCCAGAAAATATTTTTTTTCATGTTTTCAAAATTTTAAGAAAAAAATAAGAAATATTTTCTGGAAAACCTCCCCTTTTTTATTTTCTCGCATATTTTTTTACAATTTTTGCTAATAGAAAAAAGGCATAGCATCATGCGGACTAAGCCTTTTTTGAGACCGGGAGAATTTTTTTCCCTCAGGATGTAATTTTTGAATTTTTCACGTAAACGATGAAAATTAACGCAAAAGAACAAGATACATTTTTCATGAAACTTTTTCAAATGTTCAAACTTGTATCTTAATATTTTTTCGTATCTGTCATTATTTCCAAGAAAAAGTAGAAAATTGGATTGTAAGAAAAAAATTCTCCTCGCTACAAAATTTATTAAGTCAGCATCAAACTTACAAGATATATTCCTCATCAAAGTACAAATACGAGAAAAAAAAACTGGCGAAAAAATTAAGGTTGGAGTTTTTGAGAAAATTGACTTTTAAAGAAAAAAATTGGGGTTTTTTGAAATACAAAGCACAAAATTCAAATACGCATAACTTCTTAGAAAACTTTTCTTTTGCAAATCGAAAAAATGTGTATCACCTAATTTCATCCAAAAACAATATATTTTGTCCCCATAAGATTCTGCAATTTTAAGTGTAGAACCCTGTCTGATTTGAAATGGATTCGGTCAAAGAATTTTCAAGAGAACAGTTAAATTTTCAATAAAGGCGATAAACCCTCAAACAAACAAAATTTTTTTAACAAAGTTTTAAACAAAAATAAACATTAGATTTCAATAAAGTATGTAGGTTAATTTTTGACCAACGAGATGCATTTTTAACAAAAATGATGAATCTTCAACTGGAATAGTTAAATTTTCAATTAAAAAAATTAAACTTTAACCAAAATAAGAAAAAAATTTTCCACCAAAAAAATGAATTTTCAACAACAACAAATAATTTTTGATAAAGGGATTCAACCGTCAACCAAATAATTGAATTTTCTAACCAAAATATTAATTCTAAGCGATTAATGTAATAAAAGATATTTCAAATAAAAAGTATGACTTTTTAATGAAATTTTTGTAATTTGCAACCAAATAATAAATTTTTTTAAGTAAAAGTATAATCGTCAGAATGAAGTAATTGATATATATATATATAAGGCAAATAAATTACTAACCAGAACATTATATCAGGGTAGACCCAAATTTTAATTCCAAAATTCTCCAACTTTTCTCTGACCAATTTTTCATTTTCCCTGACCATTAATATTCAGGTACCAGAATCTTAATCTTGTAACATTTTTAAAATATAATATTTCATACACGAAATAAAAAAATTTCAAACTAAAATAAGAAATTTTCATATTTATTATCCTTCACAGTTGTTTAAAGGGCCTGTTATAGAAATTGACTGACTTTTACCAGTTTTTTTTTTCAAAACTCCATACATTGATATAAAAAAATTATCAGATTTCACAAATTTTAATGAAATTGCTGTTAAGTGGAAAAAATCGTGAATAAGAGAGTAACTTTGAAATATTTTCGATAATAGCTTTGTGATTTCCACAGTGATAAAATGAACAATCTTTTGTTAAAAAGGTGTGTTTTTCTACCTTCAAACAAAACCAAAAATTAGAAATCAAATGTAAACTACCAAAAACCCGTTCAAAGGAAAACAAGTTAAAACCCCTATTTTTCTTAAAGGAATAAAAGTTCCAGGACAATGAGCAAAATTCAAGGACTTTACCAGGTTTTTCCAAGTAATGCAAAATTCTAGGACTTTTCCAGGTTTTCAAGGATTTCCAGAACGCTGGACACGTTGAGTAGCTAGTTACAGTTACGTTACTTGGAACTGTAACTTAATTGTATAATTTAAAAATCAAAATACCTAAGATGATGATTTATAAAAACTTAATTTGAAAAAATAGGCATTAGTTAAAGCAAATAAAAAAAACGCAATATACTTCAGTAGATAAACAAAAATATATATTAGGAATAAAATACAAATTGAGTAATTGAGTATGTACAGCTGAACAGGTGGCGCCACGGTGGCGACTAACGGAATTTTTTTCATGCGACAATCGGCTGTGTCACTGTGCAATCAGATGTGAAAAAGTGTAAAAATAGTTGAAAAAATAGTAAAAGTTCGAAATTGTTAACCGAAAATGGAAATTACAGAAAAAAGGTAAGTAGTAATGGCTTAAAAAATAAATTCTAACATAATATTTGTCAAAAAATGTGGTTTAAGTGTTTTAAAAAATGTTAATATTACAGATGGATGTGTGTTTAAAAACGGGTTTTGAGCCAGTCAATCATTCAATTAATTTTACACTTGATGACTATCGAAAAAGGGCAACAATTGGCTGAAACTAATGTAATTAAAGTTCAAGAATTGAAGTCCGACGGCATGTCAGAATATGCAGCGACGTCATAAGACAGACATCAATAAGTGCACCAGCGTACAAAGTGAACCTTACGTATGTCATTTTTCAAATTAATTTATTTTTTTATTTAAAATTGATTGAAAAATTTTATTTTTCATTTGTTTTATTAATATTTTTCTTATTTTGTTTTCTTATTTATTTAAAATGCAATTTATCAATCAATTTCTAACCTCTGAAAATAAGTCCGAGTGCAGTTTTTAATTTTTTTTAAATATACATATTAGTTTTAGAGAAATATCTTATGAATTTGAATTTAATTGATTGATCTAAATGTGAGAAGTTAGTTTAAGTCGAGGGGCTATTCACTGAGAAATCAGAGAATCACAAAAACATGAATGATTCCTTTGTGACTCATATGATTGCCCATTGATTGCTCCAAAGAATCCGCTTCGCACTTCGCTTGAATGGCAGCAACGCCATGAAACTGTCGGCGGAACGTACTTCGTATCACCATAGTTGCCACATATAAATAATTTCATTAATTTAAAAATAATACGAATATTGATTTATAAAAGTAATTTGTATCTGTTATTATTAGATGAAATCAAGAAAAAAACACGAGAAGAGATTGGCAATCGTCCAAACATTATTTACAATTTATTAGAGAAATAAAATAATTTGAAATGGGAGATTTTCTGAGAAAATGAACTTTTAAAATTTCCATACAAACATCCGTTGTTGTGTCTTTTCACATTTAATAAGATTTGAATTAGATCTACTAACATATATTCAGTGCCAGCCTTAGCCTATGT
>JAABKJ010002785.1:0-27162 GCA_011634705.1 Andricus grossulariae
CCTTCCGAGGCGAGAGTCGCAACCGTCTCTCGCCCTACGCGCTGAGAAACTGCGTGGGCCAGCAGTTCTAGGAATGTTGAGTATATTTGTTTGTATTATTATTGATTTCAAATCACCCTCGCTTTTCAGCTGAAAAAGTAGCGACAGGCGGCGCATCGATACAAGAACGGGGCAGCCAATGAACGTCGTTGAGAAAAATAAACTGCCGAATCGCGGTAAGGGTGGACCCGCTCCAGTTAAGAAATAAAAGAATCGTTTCGTTTCAAGGTCAGGAAAAAGGCGAGTTTTCACTGTAATTTGTTGGTAATTCGTTTTTATTTTTGGTTTTAAAATTAATTTTTGTAACTGAAAATTTAACTATTTATATTTTTATTTAGAATTGATGTTTTTTAGTTGATAATTCAATTTTTCGGCTTGAAATTCATTTATTTTGTTAAAAATGCTACTGTTTTTGGCTGCAAATTAATCTTCTTTCTTGAAAATTGAACTATTTGGTTGCAAATGTATATATTTTTCGGTTAAATTGAACTGCTTGTGATTTAAAATTAAAATCTTTTTGGCTTGAAATATGAGCTATTATATTTTTTGTTAAAAATTCATCTCTTCAGTTTGGAAATTCAACGCAATAATTGAAAGTTTAAGTACTTTCTTAAAAATTCGCTTTTTTTGGTTAAAGATTCATAATTTTAGTTGAAAATTCATTTCTTTTGTTAAAAATTGAATTGTTCTGTAGAAATTTAGTTTTTTTTTTTAAATTGCAAATTCACTCAATTAATGAAAATTTAACTGCTACATTTTGGGTTAAAAATTGATCTTTTTTAGTGTAAAAATTCAACTTTTGGTAACAAATTTATGAAATTCGCAGAAAGTTCAACTATTCGGTTAAAAATGTATGTATTTTTGTTGAAAATTGGTCCTTTTTGGTAGACAATTAATCTTCTTAGTTGATCATTCAATTATTTGGTTGAAAATGCAACTGTTGTGAAGAAAGCTCCTCTTTTTGTCTTAAAAATACAACATTTTTTAATGAAGTTTTTTCCTTATTCAATAAAAAATATTTCTTAATACAGTAAATCCCAGACATATTTTTTATCTAAAGTTGGATAAAAACGTTGCAAGTGATTGAAAACTATATTTATCCAACGCCGGATAATTGCAGTTGTCAATTTTTTTTAACGTTTTTATCCCACTTCAGATAAAATATATCCCTAGGGTATTTACTATGAATTTAAAATTCAATTCTTGTTGAAAATCTGTCTTTCTGGTTTAAAAATTCATGTATTTTGGCAGAAATTTCATCTTTATAATTAAAATTTAACTGCTCGGTTGAAAATGAATATGTTTTGTTTGATGATGCAGCTACTATGTTGAAAATTTGTCTATTTTGTTGAATTGAACTGTTTTTTGATCTAAAATGAAAGTCTTCTTTTGCTTAGAATATCAACTATTACATTTTTTCTAAATTCATTTTTTGCGGTTGAAAATTAAACTGCTTGCTTAAAAGTTGAACTAGTTTGTTAGTTCACAGGTAATGGTAAAATTTTACGTTGTTTTTGGTTGAGCCCTAAATAAATTGTCGAAACAAATGTAGTCGGTAAAATTATTTAAGAGAGGAGGGGAATAAATACTGACGCACCCTTACAAGGGGAGTACGTGGTTCAAAATTTCAGAAAAAACTCTACATAATTTATGCACGACCCCTAACCTTTCAAATCCAATCGGCTTTTAAGTTTGAAACTTTGAAACATTTGGAAATGTGAAGCTTGGGAATGTTTACGTTTGATATGATATGTAAATCTGGAAAGCTGGATGTCTCCAATTTGTAAAGCTGAATGGTGAAAATTGGCAAAGTCTAGTAAAGTCGAGACTAGGTCGCAAGAGGGATGTGGCATAAAAATACCACAAACCTTAATCCTATTTATGACGCGAGACAAACAGCGATCCTTCCGTCCCATAATCCGAGGGATTAACTCTCCCGTTTTGTCCGCAATCCTCCCTTTCCATCTCTGCCATCACTCTGCTCCTGCGGAACATTTCTGAACCCAAGTTGAAGTGTAAGCAGTGCTTTTTTCTATCTCACACAGCTTGATTCACCCTTCCTACTTCCTGTATTCGGCGGGTGTCCTAATAAATGGAGAGGAAGAGAGCTGTCGCTGTTCTTCATTAATAATCCGGACTAAAATGGAGCTAAATGGCAATTTTTTTAATGGTGGCGCACCCCATTAGGGGTGTTCAATATTCAAACTTTATCGTGCTTCACGCCTTTCTAGCTACATTAATCTGTTACACAATTACGGCTCATCATTATGCCAGAATATATTCTACCAAGATCAGTGATGGGTAAGTTACTTTTTAGAAGGAACTACGTATCGTTACATATCATTATGATAATCAACTTCAGGGGACGATTATGTTACTTTTTCACTTTTACTTCCACTTTCATTTTTTCGAAATTCACGTCGGTTGTATTTTGTTCACATTTTAGTTGTCACAACAATTAGAAAAAAAACAAACAACATGAATTTTGGAAATGTGGAAGTGGAAATAGAAGTGAAAAAGTTACATAATCACCCACCAGATAACAATGAACCACTTTTACTGATCAAAAATTAATTTTTACACAACTTCATTCCTATCTACCGAGTGGCAGATTTTATACTTTTTATTTTAAGACTCCTACTTCTGGTAGATTTACAACTTCCTACGGCCAATAAAAAATGTTTTAGAAAACGTTGAAATTTCAGCTAAAAAATATTAATTGTCAACCAAAAATGGAATACTTATATTTTGAATGAAAAAAAACGACCGCTCAACAAAATAGTTTAATTCTGGATAAAAGAGATGAATTTTCAACCAAAAGGATGAATCTTTAACTAGAATAGTTACATTTTCAGATGAGAAAATTAATTTTCAACCAACAAAAAAAAAACGAAAAAAGACGAATTTTCAACTAAAATAGTTGAATTTGCATCTAAAAAAGATAAATATTCAATCCAGACAGTTAAACTTTTAACCAAAAAAATTAATTTTCAAGCGAAAAGGAACGAATTTTCAACGAAAAAGTTGTCTAACTATTTTTTTCAGCCAGTGAGATAAATTTTCAACTAAAAGGATAAATCTTCATCTAACAGAATAAGGTTTCAACAGAGGAGTTCAGCTTCCAACAAAAAATTATAAATAAAAAAATTAATTTTCAACAAAATTGTTGAATCTTCTAACAAAAAAGATTAATTTTGAACCAAATAATTGAATAATAAACCGAAAAAGATGAAATTTTTGTCAAAAGAGATGAATTTTTAAATCAAAAAGACGAATTTTCAACCAAAAAAGATTCTTCAGTCAAGAGAGAGAAAAAATTTCAACCAAATTATTGAATTGTTGAACAAAATAATTAAATTTTCAACCGAAGATATGAATTTTCAACTAAAATAATGAATCTTCAGTTGAAATAGTTAAAGTTTATTTTAAAAAAAAATTAATTTTCAACGAAAGAACGAATATTCAGTTCTGGAAACTATTATTTTTTCTTTCTAAACGTGTTTCTATAAATTTTGGAAATTTTTTTATCCTAGGTTCGTAGAAAAATTCCAATTTTTAAACTACCGGGAACTAGCCGCCACAATTTGAATAGTAAAGATAAACAAAATGTTTGCAAAAACAATAAAATTGATTGACTGTCATAAAAAAAGACTTGTGTTCTTCTTGAATTTCGAAAGTAACGAAGTAAGTAACGATTTTTATAGTTACTGTTACTAAAAAAATGTACATAGTTACCAATTCGTTACTTATTTAAAAAAGCAATTACCAGAAAAAGTCACTAGTTACAGTATGTAGTCCAAAGAAACCAGTTACTGCCCATCAGTGACCAAGATAATATTTTCTGGATCAGTTACTATTATTATTGTTACAAAATTATAATTTATATAGGCTACACGTTCTGTCTTTCGCAATTGAATAATTCAAAGTTTGAAAGTGGAAAATTATTTCAAATAGAAGGATTCGGAATTGAGAGTTTTCAAATCTAAAACGTGACCTGACGTAACGTAAAGTAACGTGGTTTATGGCTGCATGCTGACGTGAGTTCAACTCCCAAGGCAGTCAATCGAAATCGAAGGCGACTTACGACTTACGTAACGATTTCATTTTTCTTTTTGGTCAGAATTTCTAAGTAGCGGATAGCAAAATTTATCTATAAGTTAATAAAATTTGATTATTAATGAATTTATTAATTTTTTGTTACAGGTAAGCAATCGAGACAATCTCTTACGAATATGAGTGAGTAAAATGGCTCAATTGCGATATCCAACATTAAAAGCGTCCAATTTGGAAAATAAGCAATGCACAGCTAAAATGTCATAATTAATAATAATAATAATCTTCAAATGCAATCACTTTTTTGATATCAAGTCAAGTTTCCACTTGATGTTCTTTCAATTGAATAGAAATTCTTTAGCTTGAGTTGGAAAATCAATTTCTCGACATTTAAAATTAGATGCAGTGATGGGAAGTTCCTTCAAAAACTACAACTAATTATAGCTACAGTTCCTTTCTTATATATAGAGATATATGTTACATATGTAAAAAATTATAAGAGTTTCCTAAAAATAATCGACTTCTATTAAACACATTATATATTGAACAGTTTTTAATTTTAAATATTAAAAATTCATGAATTTGAAATGATAAATCTTCGAAATTCAGCTATTCAAAAAATAACTTTCAAAATTACAAACATTTAAATTATCAATCTTGGAAATTGAATAATTTGCAATTCTATATTTAAAAAATTTTAAAATTTTCTCTTAGAGAAGAATGGAATCTTAAAAGTTGCAAAACTTGAATGGTAAATCTTTAAAATAGAAGGTTTTTTAAATTTTGAGAACTAAAAATAAAAAGTTATATAAATTTTAAGCTTTAGAATTGAAAGTTCTGTAAATTTGATGATTTATATTTGAAGTTTTTCAATTTGGATGATTTAGAATTGAAAGCTGGACTTTTAATCTTAAAAATCATCAAAATTTAAGGATTTTTATTTATAAATTTTTTTAATTGAAGAGTTTTCAATTTCAACTCTTCCAAATTGTATAACTTTGAATTTTAAATATTTAAAATTGAAGAGTTTTTAAATTTTGACAATTTACAATACAATTTATTTATGCATCTTTAAAATTCAAGAGTTCTCAATTGTAAATCTTCAAAATTGAACTTAAAAAAACATTATTCAAGATAGACCTATTTCAAAACGAGGTTTGAAATTAAAATTTTATTAGTTTCTGGGACAGGAAAATGTAAATTTTAAATGAAAAGCATCTAGCTCTGGTTTTCTATCGAATAAAATTTTCATTCCTCATCTATTATATACGATCTTGATATCGGGTAACTAATTTAAATTCCAGAAAGTCGATTATTTTTCAGATTAACGGGGATATTAGTGATAATTTGCGAGATTTTGATTACTTTTAATTTTTCGCGATTAGCCTATTTTAATGGATATTTAATTCAGTTATTTCCGCTTTCTCGTTTCAGTTACAGGCTAATTAAAATTAAAATTGTATGAAAGCCGATATGTACGAGGAAAAAGAATTTATATTAAGTCAAGAAAATATCGTGACGAATATGGATAATAGAATATTTTCTTGACGTAAGAAAATATTTCTTGTCCCAAGAAAATGTTCTACATTGAAGATCACGTGAATATTGTATCATCCGCATTCGTACCGATATTGTCTTGATTCAATTTTAATTTTTCCTACATAGCTATTTTAATATTTATTTTAATTTACGATTATACATTAGTTATATTTAATAGTACTTTAAATTTAGGTACTCTCAATTTGTACCGGCTTTTTGTACCGAAATTGCGGCAGAAAGAGTCTCTTTTCCAGGTCCCATAATTTGCGCCGAAAAAAAAAACTGGTTTTTATCCAAAATGATACCATCATAAAATAATCTTGCAATTCTTGAAGTATTTTTCTTCCTTTTTAATTTACTGTTTGTCAAAACTCGTATAGCACCAAAGTTGGAACACCTTTTCCAACTGGGACGCTTGAAAAGTGGAAGTTTGCTCCCAAGTTTATCAAGTTTCGGCAAAATTCGTCCACATTCTCGTCGAAGGAAGACGAAATAAGTCTCAGAGGTGTGCTCCTCCGTAAAACTTGTCATCTTGATACACATCTTGCCTCCTCTTGCTATAGGAAAAAGCATAATAATATATTTTTGTTGGCCGGACGCTTTGAGATAGTAGTCGCATTAATCGACGATATCGCTGAACAATGCCAGACTGGCTCGCGATAAGAGTTTTGCAAAAATAATAACAAGAGCGTCGCTCGTATTTGTAAACCTGAAATTGAGGCGGGATGCATGACGTTCAAGCTATACGAGATATTCCGACGGGGGATAAAAATATGAATTGCTGATGGAACACGGTATTCGCGAAACATTGCAGCTCCTCGACTACCATAGCCATTATTATAAAATATGTTTGGTAGTACTGAAATATAGGACAGAAGGTATACCTGTTATTTTTGTTTTAAATGTCATAAACAACGTTCCTGTGCTAGTTTATTTCATGATATCACCACTCATTCCGAGTATGCGTTAATCGCGTGAAACGATTGTCAGGAATTAGCTTTCCTATTTTTCATCGCCGTTCCCATTTTTACTGTCATGTGCATAATTTATCAGGAGCTTATTGTATTCATCGTCTAGACGGGAAATATTTTTTTATTCATAAACTGAATATTTTCTCGTATGAAGGAGGAGGGGAACTTCATTAGTTTCTGGGACAGGAAAATGTAAATGTTGAATGAAAAGCATCTAGCTCGTGTTTTGTTTCAAATAAAATTTTCATCCCTCATCTATTATGCGATCTCGATATTGGGTAATTAATTAAAATTCCAGACGGTCGATTAGTTTTTAGATGAGATTTTGATTACTTTCCATTTTTTGCGATTAGCCTGTTTTAATTGAGATTTGATTTAATTATTTTCGTTCTCTCGTTTCACTTACGGCCGAATATTCCAATTCTAGACCTATCGTATTTATTCACGAAGTGGTTATGTAGAGTAACGAGGATTTTTCTATTGTTTAGAAACAGTCGGTTAAAAATTAATCTGTTTCGGTTGAAAATGAACTTTTTTCTTGAAAATGCACATTTTTGTGGGTTCAAAATTCAACTGTTTTGTAGTAAATTTATATTTTCTGGTTCGAAAATTCAAAAATTTGATAGAAACTCAACTTTGTGGTCGAAAGTTGAACTGCATTGATAAAAATTAAAATTTTTAATTATAGATACATCATTTTTGTTGAAAATTTAACTATTTGCTTGAAAATATATGTATTTTGTTGAAAATTAGTATTTTCTGGTAGAAAAACAATTTTTTGGTTAAAAATGTAACTGTTAGGCTGAAAATCAACCTTTTTTCGCTTGGGATTTTTTGCTTAAATTCGACTGTTTCTGATTTAAAATTAACATCTTTTTCAGCTGGAATATAAACTATTACATTTTTTGGGTTGAAAATTCGTCTTTTTATGTTGAAAATTGAACTCATTGATTGAAAGTTGAACCGCTTTCTTCAAGATTCACTTTTTTGTTTTAAGATTCTTAATCTTACTTAAAAATTGAGCTCTTGTGTTAAAATTTGAACTACATTGTTGAAAATTCGTTATTTGGTTTAAATTTAATTGTCTTGACTGAAAATTTAACTATTCGGTTGAAAATTAAACTGTTTGGTTGAAAATTACTTTTCTGTTGAAAATTCAACTGTTTTGTAGAAATTTCGATTTTTTTAAATTAAAAATTAAATTAATGAATGAAATTTTAACTGTTCCATGCTGGGTTAAAAACTGATCTTTTCTAGTGTAAAAATCCAACTATTTGGTTAAAAATGTATATATTTTGTTGAAAATTCGTCTTTTTTGTGAGAAAATAAATCTTCTTGGTAGAAAATGAACTATTTGGTTAAATTTGTTTGTACTTGGTTGAGAATGCATCTTTTTAGTATTAAGTTAATCTTTTTGGTTGAAACTACATATTTTTGGTGGACAATTTAATTATTTGGTTAAAAATGCACTGTTTTTTAGAAAGCTCCGCTTTTTGGCTTGAAAATGTAACATTTTTTATGCATTTTTTTTATTTATTGACGAGTCAGATAAAAATTATCCGACGTCGGACAATTGTAGTTGCTAATTGTTTGCAACGTTTTTATCCAACTTTAGATCAAATGTACCCCTGGGATTTACTGTGAATTGAAAATTCAACTCGTGTTCAAAATTCGTCTTTCCGATTTAAAAATAATTCTCGTTTAGTAACAAGTTCATCTTTTTTGGTTAAAAATTTAACTTCTTAGTTGAAAATGAACACTTTTTTGTTCATTATTCAACTATGTTGTTGGAAGTTCGTCTTTTTTTCAATTTAACGTCTTTTTGACTTAAAATAAAGTCTTATATTTGTTGAAATATCAACTATTACATCTTTTTTTTGAGAATTCATCTTTTGTGGTTGGTCGCGTTAATTGCGTGAAGACGTGAAATATTTTGTTTTGTTCGTAAAATGAATATTTTCTCATATGAAGGAGGACGGGAACTTCATTAGTTTCTGGGACAGGAAAGTATAAATGTTCAATGAAAAGCATCTATCTCGGGTTTCGTTTAAAATAAAATTTTTATTCTCATATATTATGCGATCTCGATATCGGGTAATTAATTGATATTCCAGACGGTCGATTATTTTTTTCGATGAGACTTTGATTACTTTCAATTTTTTGCGATTAGTCTGTTTTAATTGAGATTTGATTAAATTATTTTCGCTCTCTCGTTTAAGTTATAGCCAAAATTTTGAATTCTAGGCCTATATTATTTATTCATGAAATACTTGGGAGGTAGAGTTTGTTTGGAATTTCCAACATATTTATTTTGGGACTCAGATATATTGTGTTATTTTAAAAGGCCATCCATAAGGCTAGAAGTGTTTCATTATAACGCGAGAAGAATGTCGCTATTTTGAAAACAAAACAGTTTTTCCAACTGAGTATAAATTCGCTTTGAGTATCTCCCTTTTCCATGCGAATAAAAACTTTGTTGGCTATAAAAGCGCCGGGTATCACGTTTTATATTTTTAAAAGTTGGTGGTTACCGCCATGTTTCTAAGATTAATTGACTGGTAGTCAAGTTTCTACACCGGAGCACGAAATTTGCAGGGTTTACTGTGTATTCAGTTTATTGTGGAATTTTATATATAAGAGAAATTCATCTAAAAATATTTAAACAATTTTTAATTAATTTTTTGACTGTATGCAGGCTTACAATTTTAGTACACAAGTACATATATTATATATAGTATATATATAGTATATAGTATATATAGTACATATATTAAAAATTCTTTTAAAAACAATGTTTTAAGTTTGAAATGTACTTTCACAATAAAATACAATCAATTACACTCAAGTACATCAATGTGAAAATTGTAATCTTTTGTAATTACTTGTATATTTTAAAAGGATGTGTGTTAGCGTTCGAATTCTATCAAAAATTGTATTCCTTTTTAAACAATTTTTTACTGTTATAAATTGTAACAAAATATACTATAGACACTACATTTTTTTGATAGAGTTCGGATATTCGTACAAAATTATTTCTAAACATTATTTTCAAATGATTTCCTTTACAAAAAATTATAATTTTTATATTATTTTTATATTATTCCAATTAGAGAAGAAAAATAATTTAAAATCAATAAAAATTCAATGACTAGAAATTTGCGAAGAAGTTCAATTGAAAAAAGAATTTCTAATACACAAAGAAAGAATCAATTTGAAAAGAATTCCTCTTTTAAATGCTCTTATAAATAACGTCCATTCAAATTGGAAAGAATAGCAATTTAATAATTAAAATAAAAATTAAAAGTTTTTAATTAAAAATGCGGATACAGTCTCAAATAAATTTTGAAATTAAATTAAATTTTAAAAACTAAGATCGATAAATAAAATTTAAATATTTGTTTCAGAAATAGAGATGCATACAAAATTTAGAATTGGGATGAAAAATATAAAGAAGTTAACTTTCTCCAACTGTCTACTATTGAATGTAATTTTTGTTCTTCAATTGTGTAAAATTGCTCTGGCAGTATTAATTTTAAAAAACCATCAAATGAATGAATATATTTAAATAGTATAGATATATTGCGATAAGATGCGAACAAAATAATTATCACTATTTTCGGAACAAAAACAGTATTCGATAATTTAAAAAGTTTATTTACGTTCAAAGCATGAATTAATCGCATTTCTATAAATTACAAGTTCTGAAATAATTGGATAAGTTTTAATAATTTGGCTACTTAAAGATTTTTTCTTTGTATTTTGAATACTCAATCACGTTTTAAAAAACAAATGAAGACGACAGAATGCCGAAAGAAACAATCCTCCATCGATCCTCCAGGGAGAGGGTGGTTCAAAAAGCATAATCGTTTTCGAAATTGCGGTGATTTTTCATATTTTTTGTCTGAATCATAAAAAAAGATTACTGTACAAATTTGAGACAAAACGAAGTTTAGTGCTCCCCAAACGGTGTTAAAGCTTTAATAGAGAATGTTTCTCAAATTAATAGAGATAAGTGATTTCAAATATAGTTCTCTGAATTAGTATTGATTTTCTGTAAAAGAGATGATCTATCAGTCTGGACATATGACCAACAATATGGAAGATACACGAAATACTTTTTTTCATCCAGGTTACCAATACAATATTTACCAATCAATACTTTGAAAGTGATTAACTGCTTAAAGAATACTCAATATCTATTATCTACTTGGTTCAGAGAAAATTGCAATAGATAAAAATTGGGCAGATTTACCAGACGAATATGACAGTATTGGTAAATTTGATGAAAAAATGGTATTTTCTGTATTTTCTGTATACATTCCTACAAAAATTTCGGTTCACGTGGCCACGGCCATATTTTAAATTCCAGGATGAAATCTTTATAAATCCTTTAACACGATTTGAAATTTACTTAGCTTGACTTGCAGTTGTCGAACTTAGTAACATATTCAGAAATATTTTAGAGTAGGATGTAAAAATATTTGTAAAAGTTTGAAATCCTTACATGTGCTATGAATTTATTCTTGTTTTTTAGCGTTTTATTTGATATTTTCTTGAAAAAATCCAAAGATATTAAAAATGGACATAAAGTTTTCGGTATATAAGATAATAAATGGCATCAACAAAATTCATTATTATTATATTAGTCTAGATTGGATTGTATTAGTCTGAAATTTATGATTAAAGAAACTTTCATGAAATGAAGGAATCAACAATAAAAAGTTAAAAACCAAATCATTGAATGTAGTGGCCTCCTCTTCATGTATCCCATAAAACTATCATTTCTGTTCTCTCTTTAGGATCTTAAGTTGGATATAATATTATTTTATTACTATATAAATGAACTTGTTCAATTCTATCTTAAATTATAGTGAAACGCTGAAAAAATAAAAAAATAAAATATGACCTCCGGGTCTTAATCGTCCTAAGGGCTTTCCAGGATGTCTTCCTTCAGCGGCTGCATCGACGACAATTAGTTTCGGCACTCGCTGAGTGCAAATTTATTGGTGCAACGACCCGTGTTCTCGATAAGAGGAAACGATATCGATCCGTCGCCTATTTTTAGACTTTTCTCCCGTCTCATCGTTTTTCGGCAGTGTATCGGCTACAAACCGTTATCGACTGATTGCGAACCTCGTTGTAAATGTTCAAAAGCATGTAAATGATCCAGGCGTTTTTGTTTTCCAATACTCTCGAATCTCTCGATATTACAAACGCCCATGAAACAGGGAAAACTGACAAATCGATATTTATCAGTGTCTTGTTGGTGAAAAAAAAAACAACAACAAAATGGCTCAGACGCGTTTTATAAAAATGTGCCATGTCACCACTGTCGCCCGACGATCGTAAATCAGAATGTCGCGGGGACATTCATAAGCAATACATCGCTTTCCGAAATCATCCTGATGCCAACCGAGACAGCATGCACTTTCGAGATATCTGGAAGAGAAAGATACTACCTGCTGGTTGTGGCCGCAGAACGTTGGGACAAAGTCATGAATATTTAGGGGGTTATACATGTAATGTGGCCAAGAAACTCCCACAAAGACGATTTCGATTAGCAGAGTGGGAAGTGAGACCATTTTTCAAGGAAACATTTTTTCCTCGGGTTTTTTTGCATATATGTATTTTTATAATAAATTGAAGACACTATCTAGTATTACGGAATTTTTCGAAAAATAAATGGTCAAGTATAGCGTTAGGGCTAGTATTATCAGGGTGACCATCGATCGGGAAAAGGGGGAAAACCGGGAAATATTTTGAGCACCGGGAGCTTTTCAGATTTGTTTTTACTTTTGCAATACAGATCGAAAATTATTTTATATTTATAAGATTTAAAAGTTAATTGTTCTTTCAACAACATCAAAAAAGTATATATATTTTATATATTTATTAGACAATTTATTATATTGAATTCGTCTTTTTAAATAGAAAATTGGTCGCTTTGGATTGAAAATTTATCTTTTGGTAGAAAAGTCGTCTTATTCGGTTCAAAGTAATTTTTTTTTTCATTGAAAAGTCTAATATTACATTTTTGGGTTAGAATTCATCTTTTTTGGTCGAAAATTTAATTGTTTTGTTGAACATTCATCTTTTTGGATAAAACCTTCATCTTTTAGTAGAAAATTAATATTTTTTGGTTGATAATTCATTTTTCTTGGATGAAAATTCATCTGTCTTCAAAAAGATTCGACTTTTTAGCTTGAAAATTCAACTTTTTCGTTGAAAATGAAACTGTTTTTGGTTGAAGTTTCATCATTTATGGTTGAAAATTAATTCTTTTTATTTGAGAAGGTCTATTATTATATTTTGGTTCAAAATTCATCTCTTTTGGTTGAACATTCTTCTATTTGTTGGAAAATTTAATTTTATTGTTTTTGAAAATTCAACTCTTTTGTTCACAAGTCATATTTCTTGGTCGAATATTCAACTGGTTTATTGAATATTCATCTTTTTGGATTAAAAATTCAGCTTTTATGGTTAAAAGTTAGCTCTTTTTAATGTTAAAGTCTACTATCATAATTTTGGTTCAGAATCCGTCTCCTTTGGTAAAAAATTATATTCTTTGGTTGAACATTTAATTATTTTGTTCAAAGCTCAACTTTTTTGTCAAAAAGTCATCTTTTTTGGAATAAAATTAATTTTTTTTTGTTGAACATTCGCGTTTTTGGGTATAAAATTCATCATTATGAAATGAAAATTCTTCTCTTGAGAGAAAATTCGTCTTTTTCGGTTGAAAATGCAACTGTCTTCAAAAAGATTCGTCTGGAAATATAAATTACAAGATGCGGCAATTATGTTTTGAAATATTTGCATTGTAATAAAATTTTCTGAAAAAGCTATTACGTTTCAAGTCTAGTCAAAAGTTTACAATTATAAAACTATAAAATCCAAGGAGAAGGTCCTTACAAAGTTAGGAAAGTTTTAACTTCAAATATTTTGGTCATCCTATTTTTTACATTTTTTTCTCTTTTTTTGACTGAGAGGAAAGGAGATCTTTTTATTTTTAAGTTTAAGGCGATCATTTTGAATTTGACGAAGCTATTAAATTTAAAAGTTTTTCAAACACAAAAGCATACAAAATTGAAAGGAGTAAAATTTTAAAGACAATAACATATTATTCTTTCGAAGCATGAATCAGAGTTTCATAAAGTTCCCTAAAGTTTCAAATTCATAAGTTTAGAATTATAAAACTATAAAATCCAAGGAGAAAGTCGTTACAAAGTTAGGAAAGTTTTTACTCAAAATCTTTTGGTTGTCCAATTTTGTTACAATTTTTTTCCTTTTTTCGTTGCTAAGAGGAAAGGAGATCTTTTTATTTTTAAGTTTAAGGCAATTACTTTTGACCCAACAAGGCTATTTATTTTAGAACTTTTTAAACCAGAAAACATAGAAAATTGAAAGAAGTAAAATTTTCAAGTTTCAAACATATTAATCTTTTTAGGCATAAGTTAAAGTTTCCTAAATTTTTAAATTCAAGAGTTAAGTATTATAAAACTATAAAATTCAAGGAGAAGGTCGTTGCAAAGTTAGGAAAGTTTTAACTTCAAATCTTTTGGTCGTTCTATTTTTTTTACATTTTTTTTTTTTGCTAAGAGGAAAGGAGATCTTCTCATTTTTAAGTTTAAGGCGATCGCTTTCGACCCGACGAAGCTGCAGCCATCTCCTTGAAGCCAATGCATCCAGTGAAATGTACTGGAACGCTGGTGGCAGCATTACCTACCAATACCTCAGGATTTATTCTAGGCCATACAACCCGAGGGGTGGATTTTAAGCCGCTCGAACGGCAGCATTCTGCCAAAATAGAGAAGTACGACGATCTTCTCTCGAAGCGATCGTCTCAACATCTTCGTAACGCGACCAGCGACCGTACACCATCGACCACCTTGTCATTGATGCGATTATTATGTATAGGAGCGGCATTCGAGAATATTCCACAATCTTCAAATTATTCTCGAATACAGCCTTCCCAGAGAATTTTGAGCTTGCATATGAATTTCCCGCCGCCCCATCTAGCTCTGAACATTTAAATTTTCTCGCTCTTATCAATATCCTCATCACACCGGAGGAAAATTATTCAAAAGGTTTCACTTCATCTTACATGTTTTATAGAGCACTACATAAATGAGGAATATATGGGTTTTATCCTGTTGTCATCATATCTCGCTTTTTACTGTATTTAAAAATTTACGATTTTGCATAATATTTTCATGTGACTTAATTTGAAAATTCAAATTTTTTTAAATTAAAAAAAATGGCCTATTAGTTCAAATATTTCAGCGCATTTTTCATATGTACATTTTTAACTAGTAAACAATATAGACGAACAAAATTCCTTTCTAAGTCAGCGAAAAATTACCTTTAGGCTAGAAATCCTTTTCAGATGTTTTCTACCGTTGAATTTTAGTAATCAATAATAACAAATTAGAAATTTTGAAACGTTTTAAACACCATGAAAAAATTTGTTTCCATGAATGAAAATAAAATAGGTTTGTTTGGTTCAAGCTGAAGACATTTCAGGTTCGCCACAAGTTTTGAACCAATAGGAATTTTTTTTAAATTTTCAAATAAAAAAAGAGGACAGAAGATATTAACCGATTTTAAAATTTATTTTTCCTTTTTTTCGAATGTCAACCCGCGCATTTTTTTCCTCAGATTAAGTGATTCGATTAATTTGAGCTCTTTCAACTCCGCTCTACTGCGAAGTAAAAACTGGAAAGTAAATTCAGGATATCAATTTTTCATTGGAAAGTAATTAGTTTAATGTAATGAATTTGGAATGTTCTACGCTTTACTAAAAAAAATTCGATGAAAATCTTGGCAACTAATTTATTTGTGTTAATTTTTATTTAAAATTTCAACTTCGTAAATTAGCAACTATGTCTCTTAGGGGCTATACATTTTTGTATTTATTTTTTAAATATTGAGGACAGGAAGAAATACAATTTTATGGAACTGAACAGATTACAATTTTTTGGATTTTAAAGGATTCAGATTTGTAAAAGCCATTGCTAGTTGGATGTCTTTCAATAGTTTTAACATTATAACACTTAAATCTTTTTAATTTAGTAAGTTATATCTTAAGGTTTGATCATTTCTGTTGATTGACTATTTGCTCTAAATTGTTATAAAATGCTGAATGACATTTTAACTAATGACAGCTTGATAAGAAATATTAATTAAAATCTGGAATATGAGAATATAATGAATTTTTCCCGACTTTTGAAAAAGGAGGTAATAAATGTGAGATTTTTTTTTAAATTGGTTAATATCGTCAGCTCTCATCTTTTTTTTTAAAAAATTTTCTTATTGGTTCAAAAATGTTAGAAAAGTCTCCATATGTACAGTTTTAGCTAGTAAACATTAATGAAAAAATTAGAAATTAAAAAATAATTTTGTTTTAATTCACAGTGTATTGAAAATGTGCGAAAAACGTATTTTTCGAATTGATTCACATGTGCCATTTTTTAACCAATAGGATTTTTTTTATATTTCAAATGAAAAAAAAAAACAAAAGAAAATAACCGATTTCAATTTTTTTTACTCTTTTCGAGTGTTTTCTTCAGTTCAAACGTGAATTTAAGGTTCTGGAATTTTAATTTCAATACAATTAATTTAGTGTAATAAATTAAATTCAAACATTTATATGCAATGCATGTTGTCTTTAATAAGTACCTAAAAACTGTAAATATGAAACATTAAGTTCTTATTTTATCATCCCCTATAGTCCTAATACAATACTGCACTAAACTTATTCACTTAGAATACTGATTTTTATTTGTTGCTTACTTTTTAATGAGTTTGAGAGCCATTAAAAGAGCGAAACTACAACGTTATAAATCTGAACGTATGATACGAAAAAGCACATAATTAGAATTAGCAATCTGTTTTTTAACTTTTGTATAATAAGTATTTAATATTTTTCATATTCTTTTCCGCCTTTCTTTTTTGCGCATAAGACACAGAATAAAAATAAAAATTACAAATGATAAATTTGGAACCTGATAGACGGAAGGCAGATAATTAAGAATGGTAATTAAGAATAGACCTGAGATACGGAGGGCAGATAATTGAAAATAACAAACTGTTTTTTAAATTTGTCTAAATTATTTCGCGTTTTATTTTTAATATACCCCCCCCCCCATTCTTGATTATCAGACGTAATAAGAAAATTACAAATTGTATATTGGTAAACCAGGCAGACGGAACAACAATTAAGAAATTGTAAATTTGAAGACCTGAGATACGGAGGCAGATAATTAAAAATGGCAATTTGTTTTTGAATTATGCCTAACCTACGTATAGTTTTTGATATTCTCTACTTTCCTTTCTCTTTTTGAGAACAAGACATAATAAAAAGCAAAGAATTATACATTTTTTCACTTGAGAGACAGAAGCGCCGATATTTAAACATGGCCATTAAGAATTAACCTGAGATACGGAAGGGATGTAATTAAAACTGTCAATCTGTATTTAGTTTTTTCCCCTTTTAACTATTTAATGTTTTTTATGAACCCACCTCCTGAGCATCAGACGCAAAAAGAAGCAAAAAATCACAAATGATAAATTTGTAAACCTGGGAGACCAAAGGGCAATTAATAAATTTTAATTTTGATGACTGTGTGATATGGAAGGAAGATATTTAAACGAAAATTAAAAGTATCGCTCTATTTTTGGAATTATCGCTCTGTTTTTGAAATTATATATTTGTAAACTTAAGAGACAGAGCCAGACAATTAAGAACGGCATCGAAGGGATTCTACATTTGAAAACTTGAGATACGGAAGGCAGACATTTGATGATGGCAAAACTGTTCTTGAATTTTTTCAAAACATTTTCGTGCTTTTATTTATTGATTTACTTTTTTAAATACCCCCCCCCCCCTTGAGCATAAGACACCAAAGCAAGGATTGCAAGGTAGTGATAAGCAAATCTGTGATACGAAAAAACAGAAAAAAGTAAGAGTATAAAGTTATAAATCTGAATCTGAACCACGGAATTGTAAGAAAAAAACAAAATTATATAGTTAAAATTTTTTTTGAAACCAAGCTGGAAAATAACGTTTTTCCCCCAGTAGGGTTTGGCTGCGATCAGTTACGTTTTCTTAAGCAGATATCCGAGAATGCAGTTTGCTGTTATACTTTCTGTTCTACATTCTTTAAAATATTTTTAAATGCATTATTAGCATTATTTTTGTTTGATTTAAAAAAAATGGATAGGGTTCTTGATTTGAAATTTTTTTTTGGGTATTGGCCTACTTCGTTTTGTGCAGTAACGGAAGATAGAATTCCGACAGATTTCCTTCGTCCGCCCATTCATTGACGCTTTCTGTTGTGACTATATGTGCCATTTCCAAAACTAGACGATTTTTGTATTTTTCGGTTCTATCTAGAATTATTGTATTTTCAAATTTGAAAACGTGATCGTGGTGCCATAAATGTCTTGTTAACGCGGTTTGTTTTTCTGGATGTTCGAGACTGTCCCTTTTGTGTTCATAAATTCTAGTTTTCAGGTACCTTTTAGTTTGTCCGATGTAGCACGAATCACGTCCCCCGCATGGAATGCAATAAACTACATATAATAGTATTCTTTACTTAACTTGTTATGAATGTTTTAAAGATTGTTATTATATTTCAGTTATGTACAAAAAACTTTTTCTAGAATAAATCACTGAAGAGGGCCCATATATGGAGCCGAAACGTCTGATGGAAATTTAAATCTTCTTCATCATTTACTGAACACAAAGACACAAAATACAAAACTAATAATAATGTAATAAATTCTGAAAATTGGAAATTAATTTGTGTCGAACATTAATTTTTATTTTAAATTTCAACTTCGTAAATTAGCAAATATCTCTCTTAGGATATACAATTTGATTTTTTTTTTAAATTTTGAGGACAAGAGAAATAAAATTTTATGGAACTGAACAGATTAAAAACTTAAAATGTTGAGATTTAAGAGGAGAATATAATGAAACTTTTTCTCAGCTTTTTTAAAAGAAGGTCATAAAATTCACATAAAAGAGCAAGTAATGCACCTCTGCAATAAAATCTGAAAAATGTTCTGACAGAAAAAAGGTGGAATAAAACACTTCCATCATTTTCTACGTTTTCCAGCAGATTTCGGCAAGCGAAATTGAAATATTCCTCTCCATGAAATCACCTCTCGATACAATAATGAACCATCGAAGCATATTAAACGATAAGACGATTAAAATGAAAGCCTTTTTGCTTTCCTCGTAGTCGTGTTTATTGGACTGAATGGAGCTTATGTTCTATAATCCCGTCTCGACCTGATTTTCATCGTGAAAAAAACTCTAATTTAAGCGATAGTTCGCCGGCTGATCTCCTGAAATTTGTTATGCTAACTAAAGATTCCGCGACTCGGATGAATCGTTTTCATCTATGATGTGGAACTTCTTTAAAGTCCACTTTTCCAAGGAGGTTAATCAAAGGCACGTTTATCATGCAAAAATGAATTGGGTCGATAAAAGAAGAAGTGAAAACTACTAGTTCTTAGGATGAATGCAACTCGAGTCTCCATGGGACTTAAGACTTCCGGTTCGGGTATGTTCGGACGTTAAAGTTTTGACGCAAAGTTCTCCTTGGAAGTCGCGGTGAATGTCGATGGGGTTGCGAGAAGAAAACGCTCGGGTGGGTTCGAAAGTAGCCTGTCACTTGTTTCCACTTGCATGCTGCCAGACATTGGGGGTTGTTTTGTCCCTCAAACCCCACTCCTCACATTTCCCCTATTTTCCTGTCCCCCTTCTCTTCTCATTCTCATCCCCCCTTTTCCTTTCTCTCCTCTCACTCCCCCCCTGACCTTTTTTTCCCCTACGCTTTTCCAATTCTCTTTTTCTTCCTCTTTTCTGGCACCTCTCCTATTTCTCTCTTCTTTCCGGCGGTTGTTGTGCAATTTTCAACAAGAAATAATATCAATCCAAGTAATTTTATTGATTTATATTAGTGTATTTTTTCTAAGAAATATAAAATATGTAAAAAAGTATTTATTTGATGGATGTGCGAAGGAATCTTATTTAAGAACTCAATTTTTTCTAAATTATTCGAGACTTTCAGTGTGAAGTAGGCTAAAGGAATTGTGGGTTTCATAATTCCAAAATGCTTGTTTTCATAAAAAAATCAATATCAGCAATAGGTGATTTTCACATTCCTTTAGGAGTATTTTAAATAATCTTTGACTTAGATTTTGCAATCTGTCAAAATTTGCAAGATCTTTATTTAATTCAGCCTGTTTTATTTTGAAACGGTAATCGGTAATCCAGTCCTCTTTGTTCTTATTAATAAATAAAGTAGTTCAACTTTAAAGCAAGAAGTTGAATTCTGAAACAATTAGATGATTTCTCTACACAAAATCTAATAATTGATATTTCAACCAAGAAAATATTTTCATTTTAAACACCAAAATAGTTGAATTGAACCAAAAAAGACGAATTATTGACAAAATAGTTGGATCCTCCAAGAAAACTAGTTTATTTTCAACGAAACAGTTGCATTTTTAAGCAAAGAAGATGAAATTTCTACCAAAAGTGATGAAGTTTCAAATCAGAAAGACGAATTTTTAAGAAGAAATTAACTTTAAATCAAGAATGATTTTCAGCCAATAAAGAAAAAAAAAATCAACAGCAATGTAGAACTTTCAAGCCAAAAAGATTATTTTTTTACAAAACAGTTAAATTTTCAGCTAAATAATCGAATTTTCAACCAGGAAGATTATTTTTTTAATAAAAAAAAGGCGGATTCTTAATAAAATACATAAATTTTGAACAAATTAGTTGAATATTCAACCAAAAAGATTAATTTTTGATAAAAAAAGACGAATTTTCAACTGATTAGAAACTCAAAAATATGAATTTTCAACCAAAACAAACTGTCGAATTTTAACCAAATAGTTCAATTTTTAGTTTAACAGATCATTTTTTTCACTAAAGAGACGAATTTTTATTAAAATAAATACATTTTCAACCAAATAGTTAAATTTCCAACCAAGAAGAATAAGTTTCTACCAATAAAGACTAACTTTTAACAAAATACATGAATTTTCAACAAACTAGTTGAATTTTTATCTAAATAAGATAGATTTTCAACCAAAAATCGAATAGTTCAATTTACAGATAAAAAAATTAATTTGAAAAAAGATTTTTAAATAAAAGAATTGAATGTTCAACAAATAAAATGAATTTTTATCTAAAATGGTGAATCTTTAATTAAAAAAAAAAACTTTTAATGAATCAGTTCAACTTTCGGCCAAATACTTCTTTGATTTTTCTGCGAAAGTGAAGAATTTTCCACAAAACATGTGGATTTTCAAGAAAGGAGTTAATTTTCAACCGAAACAGTTTAATTTTTAACCAAACAGTTATACTTTAATCAAAGAATATAACATTTCTAAGCAAAAGAGTTGAATTTTCAATGGAAACAAAATTTTTTGGTCAAGAAAGAAAAAAAATGGTGATCAAGTTGTTGAATTTTCAAAACAGAAATCACAAATTTAATAATAGAATTTTTAACCGAAAAGAATGAACTTTAAACCCAAAGTTTCATTTTGTAAAACTAATTTCATTAAGGTTCCACCTTTATTTAATTAACAGAGTTTATATTTTATATGTAAGTTTGTTCCCTAAGTTTATAAAATCTCAGTAGGCATAGAAAAATCGTTGAGCCCCCCCCTCCCCTCATTAGAACACTTTACGTAATTTATACATGGCTCCTTATTAAAGAAATAACTTTTTTTTAATAGGTCCAATTTACTTTTATTGTATGTTCTTATTTGGACAATTTCGACAAATATCTCGAATAGTGCACAAATTCACAGTTGTTTTTTTACCAAATGGAATGTTTTGCGATTATGATACATTCTGGCAATTATTTACGACTGTTATACAAATTAACTGCTTTAAGGAGGTTAAAGTTAAAAAATAGGAATTTGCTTCATACAATGACATTTTTGTAATTTATCATTGTACAACGAATAGAAGGCCTTTCCCTCCTGAAGATAGTAAAAAAATTTAAGGAGCGAACTGCGTTCTCTCGATATGGGACCCCGTAACGGTCAAAGTTTTTGTAAAAATATTAAAAATATTACTCTATGAAAATTAATGGAAAGGGTATTTTAACCTGCGTGCAGTGTAGCGAAGACAGCAATTTAAGTAAACTAATATTTACTCAGAATTTAAATTTTATTGTGTTTAAAAGTTTATTTAATTGTTTGACGATTCCGTGACGTTTTAAAGAAAATTCTTCAAAATGTCTAAAATTGATGTTAACTTTATAAATTTTCATAAAAGTGTCAGTTAAACGTTTATGTCTGGTCCCCGCAGGTATAATCTTAGAAGATGTAAAAAAATTTCAATGAGAAAGAACGCACAGATATGAAGTGTAAATATCCTAATATACTTTTTCAATTTCGTTCTATATTAGCGAGTGAATTTATGAAAAATGATCAGTTTCCTTCTACGAAATTCTCAAAGAGTCGTTTTTATCTATGCTTGAAAATAAAATGAGATCCCTTTTAAGTACTCTTGTTGTCTTCATGCTTTTTCTCAGTTATGTTGGTAAATATAACAATAATTAATTACTAATCTTTCAATACTGGGCGTTGATCTTCCGCCAATATCTGGATCATTTGAATCAGATATCAAGATTTTTATGTACCAGGAGTATACAGATATTTTCTGTATTTTCAAATACATTTTTAAAATTGCGAATCGATCAATCTCTTTTGTCTTTTGATAGAAATATCATCAGGTATGCCACCCAAAAGGAACAAGTTATCACTTTCCGAGAGTGGCGTAAGTGAATATTCTAGTGAGCATACTGGAAGTTTGAATTATGCTTGCCCCACTACATCTGAAAATCCTAACCACCGTGTGAATCATCAAAATAAACCCAGTATTAAAAAAAACGCTCCAAGTTTGCACAATATTCATGGACCAATACTCAAAGGGACTCCTGTATTTAAACTTAGTGCTCCAAATATTCGCAATTCGCGTAGACCTCTAATACCACCTGGGATTCCTTCCTTAAGGCCTATTTCTGAATCCAAAAATGTCCAGGATAATCATCAAAATACTTCTAGACCCCAAGATTTAGCAGCCTCTGAAGCGTACCGTTTTTATCAACAACATTATGGCCAACGTGCTGATCCTCCAAATTCACAAGGGCGTGAAGCTCTCCGTTTGTATCAAGAATTTTATAAACCGCATCCTCCTCTACAATAAGGGATCATCCTGGAGCGTCTGGATCTGGCAATTGCCAACTTTAAATCCGTCTTTATGAAAGAAAACGGTTTTTCGTAGTTCTTACTTCAAAATTGCCCTGTGACTTGTTTTCCAACCATAAGCGTTTTTACGTCATACTTGTCGCTATTTTAAACAGCCTTCTAATTCAAACATTCATGTTTTCAAATTAAATTCTGTATGTAACATTTTTTTGAAATACATGTTATTTACTGACAATATTATATTTATCCTATTTCCCTTTAATCAACTTGGTTTATTATAATATAGCAGAGGTCATAAAAAATTGATTTTGCTCTTTTCATCAGTGATTGATTGGGCCACGGTATCATCAGCCCTTCGGTGATTTTTATAATAATAATTAATTATAGGTTTCATTTACATTATTCACTTTTTCCTGATCTCCCTTAAAACTGTTTTGATTTTTTTTAAATTTTATACGACTATTTTACAATTCTTTATCTTATATGATAAAATGTTAAAAATTATAGCAAAGTAAAAGTCATAATAAGAATTAAATAGATCCACTAGATGTGTACAGTCGTTTGTTCGAATTTTCAATGCAAATTTGGACACGCTTGGAACATTGGATTTTTTGAAATAGACCAATCCAATGTTCCAAGCGTGTCCAAATTTGCATTGAAAATTCGAACAAACTACTGCACACCTCTAACATCCGTACATACTCTCAAGAGAACATGACTTACGAACATATATTAAATTATATTGTAAAATTTAGAACGAACTTAATTAAGTTTTATATCCGATCATTAAATTTTGTATAGAGATCATGTTCTTTTGCAGTCTATTGAGTAAAATTTTTCCGATTTTACCTACAACTGAAAAAAAATGTTCCTTAACGTTAGCTCTGAATGAGCTGGAAAAGGTCTTACGGAAAATTCCGTGACGGTAGACAGTTCGGAACAAAAAATTATAAATTCGTAAATAATTAAAGTTGATTTAAAAAGTATTTCTATAATTTCATGGAAAAAAGCTGGGCTCATTTTGAATCGGATATTGAACCTTAATTTAGACACAGCATTTTTGAGTTAAAAAGGACTTACATTGAGTTGATAAACAAAAGAAAATTACTTGTACTTTCCCCTGCAAAGGCTGACGTAATACCTGAAAAAACAAGACGCAGCAAAAGTAAGCCTAGCTTTTTTCTGTGTTGAAAAAACTTTTTCATGACTCTCTTTCCGAACTAGAATAGGGGAAACTACCCTACAGTAGATAATATTAATTAAATAGAAAAGTGGCAAAAAATGTGGATTATTTTTTTAGTATAACATTTCGGCAAGGGAATAGATAAAAAATTAATTTAAAAAATTAATAAAAAAATTAAATAAAAAATTTTGTATACTTCATTACCTAACTAGATTTCATGGAGGTATTATAGTAATTAATTAATGTGTGAGAGCAAAAACTTAACTTTTTAACCTGAAGAAAATTCACCTTTTCTTTATTCGTATATATCTTTTATGTAAATGAAACATTTCTCTGGCATGTTTGTACATTATAATCAAAGCTTGGAGTTTCATGAACAATATATATTGACCTAAAGCGTTATGTGTTTAATATTTATAAATATTTGAGGACTTGTTACTAAAGATCACATTTTTCAACATTTGATAACCAATAGTAGAAATGAGTAGAAAATTGAAATTTTTCGCTGTCAAAATTGGCAGTTCGACGATAGTCTCGCAGTTGTTGTGTAAATTTGAACTTATCAAAAAGCCTGCAAATTCTAGATATTTAAGGGAGCCATTCGGAAAATATATCATTTTTAGGACATGTATGTAACAATTTCGCGCTTTTTTTTCATCATAAATTAGGTTAAATGGTCTGAGCATGGGAATAGACATAAGGAGACCAAAGTAATGTAACCGAAAATAAGCACATTTTTGTCGTATGAAGATGGTTACAATACTTCCCGAGTATGCAGTATGGCTCTAGTGTAGCACGCATATTAAAATGGCAGCCGCTTATTTTGACATTTTACACTATTTACCACTGTGATTTCAATGTGATTTACATAGATGGATAAGTTGTTATTTACATAAAAGCAGATTTATATTATTATAATCATTTCATTTTTCACGAAATATCTGTGATTGAAATTTGTATAATTGAAGTGATTCTACAATGTATGAGGTAGGCACTTTAGACTTTATTGCACAAACGAATCGCAGTATATAAATTACTAGTTTTAAATCTTGTACGCTTACAGATCACAGAACTGATATCAATTTTGCACTTGAATATAACAGTTTTTACATTGCTCAACAAATTATTTAAACGATTCAGGAATTTTGAATTTTTTTAGTTTTGAGGTTATATTTACACGGACCATGACGGCGGCCATCGATTCGTGTACCACACTAGCGCCGCGATCGAAAAGATCTAGCATTTCGATGATTCGATGCGTTAAGTACATACGACAGAAAAATGATCGTTTTTGGTGAAGTCAATGTACAGGATATTGGTCTCCTTATGTCTATTCTCCATGACCTTTTCCATCGTTCTCCATGTTTTTACCGGTTTGTACGTCCACAAAAACACTTGAAAAACACTGACATGCAAGTTGCTTGACGAAATCACCCCACGATTCGCGGTAGAAGTGGGGACCCCTCCAGACTTGAGATATCCATATGTTTACGTTTCTCGGCCCTTCGATCGAATAAGCAAATGTCATTGTACTATTAAAACGTATAAAAATTAGGACGTTCATTTTTCTCTCAGGGTTAAGATGGTTACAGCTCAATATTTCGCAGGCACTTTTCTTGAGAGTTGGATTTTTTTAATAGTCTGCACGAGGATGCCCCGGTATATATCATCAGTCACGGACGCATTTTTGTAATGCAATTAAGTTATCTGATAAGAGGAGTATGCCTAATTTGACATATTGGACAAAGCCTGGCTTTTACTGCACGATCCACGGGCTGGGTTACAGCCAAGTGCGTGATGGGGGGACCTACAGCTTAAGGTGGGATCCGAATCAACAGACCCTTGGTAAAAGTAAAAAGAAAACATTTCAGACGTACCCGCTCAAAAATTGAACCCGGGTCCTCTAACCTGAAGTCTGAGCCTATTATTATTATCATTATTCTTGTATTTCAACTATTCCAATTATTTAAACAACGGTGGTATTTTATAGGTTAATGGAATATTTGCTTCATTTGAAGTTACGTTTATTTTGATAAATTACGCTGTTTTTAAAATAATGATCTCTTTTCTTTAAATAAAGACTTGGTTTTTTGAATCAATTAATATTTTGTCAACTGTTTTCCATGCTTCTTCTGAATAATATATCGCATCTTGGGATCACAGAAATATTTCCTTTATGATAAAACCCCATTTAATTCTATGCACAAAATATTTCGTAAAATGTAGGGTTCGGTTCTTTGAACCAAGGAATCACATGTTCAAATTAAGAAAAACTTAATTTACTTCGGCCGATGGACTTTAATTTGTTTGGAGGAAATATTTTGTTAGTTTGAAATCACATTTGACTATATCAACTACCTAATTTTTAATTACTAATCTCTTTTTTTTTTCAACCAATAACATTGTTCCTTCGCTTATTCAATATTTCACTGACTGAAATAAATATTAATTTGCAACAATGATTTCAGACTTTTGATTTAAATAAAATCATTTGAAAATTTAGTTAGCTTATGCTTAGAAAAGGGCCTATTCATTACAAATAATTGGTTTCGGCATAAAATGATCCACACGTACACCTGGTGTGAAGGAAATAACCGTAGTATTATTGACTTCGTTATTGCGGATGAAAGACTAAGAGAACTAGTTGAAGATACAAGAGTCATGAGGAGTTCCGAATGTAATACTGATCACTACCTTTTAGTCTCCAAAATAAATTTAGGATAGGGATGGAGAAGAAAGAAAACAAAAAAAATGAAACAAACGCGAATCAAGATTAAAAATTTACAGAAACCGGAAGTGCGAATAGATTTTCAGAATAAGATAAACAAACGCATAGATGAGGCAACTTGGAAGGAGCTTGAAAGCAATAAAAATGTAGAGGGCGCGTGGACTATGTTACGGGGTTACATTGTTAAAACTGCGATTGAAGTATGTGGTACGGCGGTACTAGGCAGAAAATCTGGTCATGCATGGTGGGATGATGAAATTAAGGCAGCCCAATAGGAAAAGAAAAAAGCGCACGAGAGAACGTTAAACATCAGAGGTCTTAGCGATGAGAAAAGAAGTAGACTTGAAAATGATTACAGACACAAAAAGAAAAAAGTTAAACGACTAGTCAAGGAAAGTAAAGATAAA
>JAABKJ010002786.1:0-27162 GCA_011634705.1 Andricus grossulariae
GGCCCAAGTGGAGAGCCACACATAACAATTTTGTGAGGCTCTCCACGTGGGGTGATCGCTAGAGAGATTGATCAGCATTGGGAAACGGCTTAATGATATAATAATAATAATAATCAAAACTTAATCATTTCTATTTATACATTTATAAGACTAGAATAATTTTAAATTGTCGTTGTTCGAAATTGTAGCACTTTGAATGGAACATTTGTTAAATTCAAGAGTGTTTAATTTTTTAATTTTACAATTAAAAATTATGCCAGTTTTGAATTTTACAATCAAATGTTCTGTCATTTTCATGATTGAGATTTGAAATTTCTTCAATTTGGGAGACTTAATGTTTTCAAAATCATCAAAATTAAGCAAATTTATTTATTTTTTATCTCTAAAATAGAAGAGTTTTCAATTGTAAATCTTTAAAATTAAACAAGTTGCCGAATTTTAAATTGGAAACATCTGCAAAGTGGATCAGTTTTTAGTTTTGAAGAGAACACTTTGAAAATTAAAATTTTTTGTTGTTGAAAATTTGTGTAATCAGCTCAAAAAATAGGAACGTATAGAATTTCCGCTGGTAGTGTCTTTGTAATTTTGGGAAAAAATTATGCATTCCATATGAAAATAAGAAAGAAAATGGGCGTAAATGTCTATATCAATAACAAAATGTAATAAACAAAAATTAATTTCATCACCTGCCATTTTCTTCACAATTAAGATAAATATTTTCTACGCCTTAGGGCAATTATAACATGTTACACCCGTATTTATTTTCAGGCATCTGGAAGAGTTACTGAATTGGGCCTGAATGGAAGAGACTGAATGGGAACCCTAGAGTGGACAATCATGGTTGGGTATATTGCCTGGATCAGTTACACTCGCCACCCCCAAGCGACATAAAAAAGCCTGAAAAAATAATTGCTAATAGCCAATCATTTATTAATTTTGAAACGTTATTCCTTATTTCATTGTAATATTTGAATTTTTTACTTATTTCAAGCTTTACCTGAGCTTTCTATCACAATTTGGAGCTGAGATAAGGTCCTCCTCTTACATTGACTCTGTAAGCTACAATTATTTAAAAATTTTGATTTTTATGACACCTGCATTTACAGAAAATGTCAAGGAACTTGCCTGATTTTTTTCGCCTCATTTCTACTGATTTTTCAACAAAATTTAACGCGTCAAAGTTCACTATCGTGAAATTGACGCTGTTGACCGTGTTTTTGTACCTTCACTCAACTGTAACTTCATTTGTAATTAATGTATGACGGTGTCATGCATAGAGAATTTGTTCGCAATAAAATTATCTTTGCAATGAAGTTGGTTACGTTCTTGAGCGATTTTTTTTTACTGACTTATTCAAACTTTTGTAGAGGTCAACATTTTTGAAACCTACAGTAGGTCCTTAGCGACATAAAAATCTCCGAAAAAAATGAAATTTGTTAAATAAACAATTTTTATATGCTCAAAGTTGTTTTTCATAATAAAGAATATTTTCTGTTGCAAAAATGTCTTCATTAATAATTAAATCATGATACTTATAAGTATAGTTAATACTTTGAATGTCATTTTTAAACCCCATCTTTTATTTAAGTTTCGAAAATATTCAATTTGTATATATAGATTATAGATTCAGCGTAAAAATATTTTCTCAAAGTTTTATTCAAAAATAAAATTTGAAACTGTTCTGCACTCAAATATAGATTTGAAATTGAAATGGCTCAATTTTAAACGTATGACTTTAAATTGTTCAAAAGTTAGAACATTCAACTTTGCAGTTGATCAACTAGAATATTTAATTTTGTAATGATTTAACATTGTATGCTTCAATTAACAAATGTGTTCCTTCTAACAGTTGTTTTTAAATAGCTATATATTTTGTTAACTATTCCAGTTTTATATTAGATAACAACTTCTGTCTCTGGTTTTTACATTTTCAACATGTTTTAAAACGTTGCAGCTTAAAGTTTTTCAAGAGTGTTTATTTTAAATGGAATATTGAAATTAATCATTCAGCACTTGAAACTTGTTGCACTTGAATACTCATAATTATGTTACAAAATATTGTTTTATTACATACACATACGCACGCACTTTAATCAATTAGTAACATTTTTAATTTAAATGGAAAAAATGAAATTAATTATAATACATAATTCTGTAAGTTAAAAAATGAACAAAACAAACAATGGTCTTCATAGTTTTTACATACATTTACAAATTTCTGAGAATTTCTCACAGAATTCAAATATTGTGGTTTGAAATATCGTATATTTAAAGAGAAAAAAGGAAAAAAGGAAGTTTCTACAGAATAGGGTAAAAACGGTATTTGGAAAAATGGAAAAACGCACGGGAATAGGAGGAAAACTGTGATCCCTGTAACAAAAAAAGCAACATATTTTCATTTTACGCATAAAATTCCATGAAGTCAAAACGAGAAGAAGTATTATTTTATTACTTAATGCGAAAAAATCATCGTTCAAATTAAAATATGAAAACAAATATTTTGAAGTTAAACCAGAGTTGATGAATTTTCAAGAACCAAAATGATACTATAAATTACTTCTTGCCTAAAAGTACAAACATATTTCATTAAGCTACAGGTTATTACGTTTTGTTATTTATAATTGGACAATAAACTCTCAAAAACATGTACAATTGTGAATGAATTAATAAAAAATTCGTGGAAATCTCGACAATTTTTTTTTATTTCTTTGAAATCCTCAAAATCACTTGAAATCCGTAAGAAATCCCTGAAATCCTATAGTTTCTTTTGAAACCCTATGAATCCTTTGAATATGGTAAAATCTCTTAAAATCTCTGAAAACCCTGAAATCCGTAGAAATCCCTGGAAATCCCTAGGAGTCCCTTGACATTTCATTTTATTTATTCCATAAAATTGTCTAGAAATCCGCTGGAATCCCCTGAAATCATCTATATCCTGGATATTTTTTTAAATCTCTTTAATTCTTCAAAATCATTTGAAATCCGTAGGAAACCCCTGAAATATTATCATTTCTTTTGGAATCCTATGAATTCCTTAAATATGGTAAGATTCCTTGAAATCTCTGAAATCCGTAGAAATCTCTGGAAATCCCTAGAAAACCCTTGAAATGTTATTTAATTTATTCCAGAAAGTTCTTCAGAAATCCGCTGGAATTTCGACGATTTTAATTCGAAACTAAAACATTTATTAGAATTTCAATTTATAATTAATCAAGTTTGAACGTTGTCAGTTTCATATATTTCACTATAGAATGTGATTAAAGGAAATGTCGGATTTCCAAACACTTTCAATTTGAAATAATGAATTTTTCACTGATAGTCAATTTAAAACAGATCGACAATATCAAGAAAATTTGAGAAAGGGGAAACTCAGGGGAATAGGGAAATACTGCGAAACCTGCAATAAACAAAAAACATATTTACAATGACGTGAAAAATTCTATGAAGTAAAAACGAGTAGACATATTATTTTGTTAGTTAATGCGAAAAAATCCTCGTTCTCATCAATATGTGGAAACAAATACTTTGAGGGTAAACAAGAGTTGATGAATTTTCAAGAACCAAAATGATACTATAAATTACTTCTTGTTTGAAATTGCAAATATATTTCATCAAGCTACGTAATTACGTTTTGTTATTTATCATTGAACAATAAACTCTCAAAAAGATGTGCAATTATGAATCCAGAAGCTCATTGGACGAAAATGCGAACGCAAGCGTAAAATTTATGAGGTGTGGAATTAGCAGAGTGGTACATCATTCTGGGAACGAGAACGCACCATTTAATTCCAGTTCCAATTTTGCAATTTTGCACCTCCGTGTACGCTGGCATTGTATTTGCATCCAACAAGCGTGCCCCAGGATAATAGGCGCAAGGAACTATGGTCTGACCATCCAACTGGAAGTGATATCAGGCACCTACTTAATGCAAAATAGAGAGAAATATACGGATCTCAGATTCAGAATATTGCAGAATATTGCAGCTGTTTCTGACACATGTATATCAATGTTAAATAGATTACGCCCTAATTTCCAATTGCTCTAATCGTATGCGGTAACAGGATGCTTATTGCTTACTCAAGTGAAAATATTTTATGGAAATAATCAGAGAAGATGACAGTGATTATTGAGCGGTGTTTTCTGCAGTTTTCCCTTCCCCTGGCCAAATGTCCAGTCAAATGGATGCAACCGCGGATTATCACTGTGGTTGTAATTAAATTCATATCTTTGGTGATTCTAAGCCCACCACTAATTTTCACAGGCCTATACCCAGTAAAGTGGAGTCATCTAGCGGTACATGTACTATAAATGATACCTTAGGCCTTACCAGCGAGGCTGCCTCGTGCACAGACCTCTGTTTTACCGGCGTTTAAAAATACTTTTAATATTTTAAATGCCGTGGGACTTAATTGGATCAGTCTAACAAGACAATAATAATAATAATAATAATAATAATACGTGAGGTTTTTTTTTTAATTTTAGACCCCCTCCCCACCTATTGCAAGTATTCTTGAGATTTCCATGACTTCCCCCACCCTTCTCACGAAAGATTTGATATATTTTTTATATTTTTATTTCAACGGATTACAGGGTATTTCAAAGGAGTTTAAAGACACTTAAAGTATTTCAAAGAATTAACACAATTTTACGGAGCTTAACTAAATTTCCAAAGCTTTTTAGAGATTTCATTAGATCTCAAGGAATTCCGAAAGATTCTAAGGGATTACAAAAGTTTTAGGGTAGGATTTCAAATGATTTAAAACTATTTCACGACTTTGAAGAAATTACGTAGTACAATTTTAAAGCGAATCTCAATTTTTCAAAGGATTTTACAAGATTTTAAGGGACTTTAAGGAGTTCAATCAGATTTCCAGAAATTTTACTGAATTTCAAACAATTTCAAGAGACACCGAAGGATTTCGAGGGCTTTTGAGATATTTTAAGAAATGAACGATTTTGATTTCAAGCAATTTTAAGACATTTTAAGGGATCTTGAGAGATTGGGAAATATTTCAGAATAAGTCACAAGATTTCAAAGCATTTTAAAGGATTTCATGTTGATACCGAAGTCTTTTTACGAATTTTGAAGGTTTATCAGGGGATTTGAATGGAATTTCGAAGATTTGAAGGGACTTAAAGAGATTTCAGGGGATTTACAAATATTTTCAAAGAATTCAAAGGGTCTTAAATTATTTTATCGATTTTAAGATATATAAAGGGATTTCAATGATTTCAGAGGATTTCAAAGTATTTTAAAACATTTTAAAAGATTCCAAAGTATATCCATGGATTTTAGAGGATTTTGTAAGATTTCACATAATTTCAAGGATCTTCATCGTTTTTAAAATATTCCCACGGGTTTCAATCGGTGGAGGTGGGGGGGGGGCATTACAAGGCGGAGGAAGGATCGAAAAATCGCCCAAAAAAGCGTTAAGTAATAAATGTACCATCCATGTACAATGTACATCCCCCATAAAAATAAAGTGAAATCCTTTCAAATCTTTTAAAATATCCTAAATGTTTTGAAATCCTTTGAAATTCTTTAGATACCCTGAAATTCTATAAAAAATCGTGATTATTTTAAATCCTTTGAATTCTTCAAAATAACTTGAAATCCTATCAATCCCTTAAATATGGTGAAATCTCTTTAAGCCTGTGAAATCCAATAAATCCATAGAAATCCTTGCAAATCCCTTGAAATTTCATTTGATTTATTTCATAAAGTTCTCTAGAAATCCGCCGGGATCCCTTGAAATCATATATCATTGATATCCTGGATACCTTTTTAAAATCCTTCGAAATTTTCTAAAATCGTAAGAACAAATCTTTGAAAACCTCTTGAAAATTTTGAAATCTCGTTAAATTCCTTGGAATTTTTTAAAGATACCCTAAACTCCTGCGATTTCAAGTCGAAACTAAACCATTTGTACTGTTTTAATGTTTAATTATTTAAGTTTAAACGTTGTCAATTTGATATATTTCACTTTGGAATGTGATTAAATGAAACTCCGAATTCAGAAACGCTTTCAATTTGAAATAATGAATTTTTGACTTATAATTTAGAATACATCGACAATATTAAGAAAATGTATATTTGTTTATTTTTTTCCAATCGAATAGAAATTTTTCGATTTCTAAGGTTATAGACTTAAAAAATGTACACTATAAAGCAATATCACTCCCTAAAACCCTTTGAAATCTCTTAAAATTAATAAAATCCCTTAAATCTTGTGAAATCCCTTGAAAACCCTAGTAAATCGAGTAAAATCCCACAAAATATCTTAAAGTCTGTAACACCTCTCAAAATTACTTTAAAAAATTAAAATATTTTACATTATCTGAAATCCCATTAACTCATATACAACCCTTTAAACTCCCTTGAAATCTTTGATATTTTCTGAAAATTATTGAAATCTTTAAAACACCCTAAAAGCTTTCAAATCCACTAAAATCACTTTAAATTTTTTGAATTTTGTTCAAATTCTCTGAAATCCCTGAAAAACTCACTCATTCTTTTTTAAATCTCTTACAATCTGTACATAAATTCTTTAAAATCTTATGGGATCTTTTAATTTCGGTTGAAATCCAATGGGTACCTCAAATATTGTAAAATTCCTTGAAATCTTGAAAATCATTTAAATCTTCTGAAATCTTTGAACTTCCTTAGAAATTTGTTAATCTATTGAAATTTTTTATAATCTCACTACATTTTTTGAAATCTCATGAAATTCCTTGGAATCTTTAAAAATACACTATACATTTTAAAAACCTTTGAAATTTTTTCCCTAGAAATCGAATATTTGAAGTTCGACTTGACTTTTGCATACATTTTTTTTCACCCCCCAAAAGTAATTTTGATTTTAAAAATTGTAATAATCTAAGGAAATCAAGCTGATTTACGGAAAAGTTAGATTTTTTTCTATTTCGAAAAATCCTAAAAAATACCTACAAATCCCGCTAAAAACTTTGAAATCCCATTAATTATATTAAAATTCGTAATATCACTTAAAATTTCTTGAAAAATGTTGATAACTTTGAAGTCTTATGAAACTTTCTCGAAGTCTCTTAAAATTCCTTGAAATCTGTTTAATTCTTTGAAATCCCTTGTAATCTTTTTATACTCTAAAAAGTTTGAAACACTATAAAATCCTTTCGAATCTCTAAAATCAGTAAAAATCCTTTAAAACCCCTTGCAATCTCTTGAAATATTTGAAATCTCCTGAAATTTTTTAGAAATCCCTTGAAATGTTTTGAGATCTCTTGAAATTTGGATTTTTGAAATGGAGGATATGTTATTTTAACCAATCGAGCAAAGAAGTTAAAATAGTGGCAACGCTAAAAAAATTGTGAAATACTGTCAATAGTGTCGTGAGTCCGAGCCCATATAAATGTCATATAAACATATAACATATCCATCAGTGCCTCTTATTTAATTTTCTAATTTTTCCACTCGATATCTCAATTTGTGTAAACGTTAGTTGTTGCGAAAAAAGCGTCGCTAAGGTAGGAATCGGTGTTGAGATTTCCTTAAATATACTAAAAAATTGAAGCAGTATATTAAATAGCGACGTAATAAATCTTTATCCTCTTTAAGAGTACAATATTAGATATTATTTCATAATTACAGTAAAACTAATTTTCAAGCTCTGTTAAAAATCGTTATTGAGTTTCTTCTAAAGAGAGAGATATTAAACTCGGGCCCGATTCGCTGGTAGTTTCGTCACTTGTAAATTTACATTTCATTTCTAAGATCAAGTGTCTGATACCAGGAATCCAGGAATTGCAAAGTGTTGCTCGCTCCATCATCAAGGAAATATGAATCTTGTCTGCCTTTTCAACGTCTTTTTCTTTCAAAGCTAAACATAATCAATTAAATAATTAGTACAGCAAATACATTCTTTTTGTTCTGGTTGTAAATCAATCACACTAACCTTTCGAGATTTCCAAAACTTTTCTATGTATGCAATTATCCAGTTTGCCCTCCAGCCATAAACTTTTCATAGTCTCTATTCTCTTTTGGACTTCTTGGGCTTTTGATTTTGAATCTACGTGTTTTTCTATTACAGCTTCTAAGTTTAATAAGGTTTCACTCAATGATTCTTCCTTATCAATGCGTGAATCAGAATGAGAATCTTCTGGGTCTACTTTACTAGGAACAATTCCAGGACTTTCTGATTCGCTTTTGAAAGATGCAGGAGGCGGAAGATTCGGCGTAAGTGACATTGGAGATTGACTTTGAGAATTCGAGACAGTCGTTGCTGAGTTTAATGGAAAAGCTACTCGTTTGTTCAATATTCGCTTTGTAGGTGTTGCACACGAAGTTGGCGGTGGAGTGAAAGCCCATTTTGGTGGATCGTTCCATCCAGGATCGTGAGAGGATGATAAAGACTTCTGCGTGGAAGTTACTTCAGCACCTAAATAAAAAAAGATTATGTCCGATTCCAAGTTATACGAGACATTACTTGAAGAAAGTAGGCTAATATCGCTAAGTTGAAACCTGTGTACTGAGGATACACATTAGGGTGGGTCGAAAATAAGAAATTCTGGAATTCGAAATCGATACACCGTGAAAAAGTAGCGCATTGGGATCCTTAAAGACTATAATTAGTTTATAATCGACAGATATGCAGCTTGGTTTGCAGAGTTTTTAAATTTTCTTGAGTTTTAATTTTCTTTAACTTCCTTGACTACAACAAAGTTTTCCCAATTTTTTGCGGATTTTAATCAATCCTTTTCCAAGAGATAATTCCTATTTAATTCACTCCTGTTTTCAAACAAAATTATTAACACCTGTGCAAATAAGAGAAGAATTTTTTCGAGTACTTGAAAACTTTAGACTGAAAAAAATGTCACTAGGAAAAAATCATCAAGACACAGGAATCGAAATGAGAAATACAATGAATTTTTTTAATTCCGATTTTGCTATTTAAGGTACTTGTCGTGCCAAAAATCAGATCTCTGGGAGAAAAAAAAAGTTTATTTTTTATTTTTAGAAGTCCTGTCTTGTCGTAGGAAAAGCATTTTTAAATTTAATCAATCATGGCTTATTTTTGGGGAAAAGTATTTCTTACAATTCTACTGTTTCCAATTTTTAAAATAAGTACAAATTCTTCAAATACACTTTTTTGTTTAAAAAATGTTTTCTATTTAAAAAATTGTTTTAACGATTTCAGCCATAGAAACATTTACTTTAAAAATTAGAAACAGTAGAGTAGTAGAGAATGTTTTCCTCGAAAAAATTAGCCATCATTTATTAAAATTCAACAATTTTTCACAAATTGATAAGCAGCGATAGTAAGAATAAATTCAATTCGAAAATTTTTTTTTTCATATCTGATTTTTTGCACAACTACCTTGACTAGAAAAATTTTCTAATACCAAACTCCAAATGTTGAAAATTTGCTGTAATTCCAATTTCGACTCTTGGATCTTGTCCATTTTTTTCTAATGTATTTTTATGCTAAAAAAGCCCACACATGCTCAGGGTAATTGTTTAACCCCAAGTTAAAAAGAGAATTTCATTAAATACCGAAATTCCAAAATTCACTTCAATTCTAATTTCGATTCGGATTAAATAGGAATTATCCCATAGAAAATAATTCATTGAAATCCGTAAGAAATTGGGAGAAGCTTTTTGACCTTCCGGAATGTAAAAACAATTAAAACTCAAAAAAATTTGAAAACTCTGAAAAAAAATTGTTTACACATTTTTTTTTAGAGCGGATAACCAAGCTGCATATATATCTTTTCCAAAATAATTATACTTTTGTAGGATACCGATATGCTACTTTTTCTCGTGGTAGCGATTTCGAATTCAAAATTTTTTTATTTTCGACCGTAACCAATAGTAACCCGTGCCCCGGGGTTTTTGAACTTAAGCCGGTGTTTTAAATGGGAAAATCTCGGTTTTCAAAAAGATGGAAAAAAGAAGTACTTATTATTAACTTTTTGATAATTAAAGTTTGGTCACTTCTTAAGGAATGTTCAAATAATAATTTCTACCTAATGACTTTCAATTTTTACGCCCCCCCCCCCCCAAACCCCTTGTATTGTGCCCGGAAAATGCCCAAAAATTATTTGTTTAAACAATTTTTTTTCGCGTGTAAATCGTGAAAAGTTATTATTTTTCGTGATAAATGATACAGTTGATGAATTTCAAGGATAAAATTTCTTGCTGAAAATATTTGGTAATTATTAAAACAATTTTTATTTGTTTGAACAATGTTTACCCTGTTAATTGTATAAAGTTTTTTTTCTAGAGTTAATGAAACAACGAATTTCAAAAGTAATATTTGTTTGTTTAGCATATTTGGCAATTGTTTAAACCATTTTTATTTGTTTAAACAATGTTTGTTTCATTCGCGAAAAGTTAATTTTTTTTCTTAAATTAATGTAGCAGGTAATGAATGTTAAGAGTGATACTTTTTGTGAAACACAGTTTGCAATTATTTATACAATTAATACTATTTGGTCCTTTTCATATGAAAGATGGAGAAAAATCTAGTATAAAAAAACATTATTGTTTAAACAATTAGGGTACAAGTTCTGAAATAAGAAAATACTAAGTAATAAGCGACATAGTGTAAGAGATTTAAAAAACCAGAATTTTCTCCACCTTTCCTATGAAAAGGCACAAGTGAATAATAATTAATTCCATAAAATAGTAAATTTTCATGATTTACAGAGAAAAATATTATTTAAATAAATGAAAGTTGTTTGAATAATTGCTAAATATCATTAGGAAAATACATTACTGCCAGCATGAATTAATTAATTATGTCATTAATTTCATAATATAATAATTTTTCACGTTTTAAAGGCGAAAAAAAATGGTTTAAAAAAATAAAACTAGGTATAAAATACTTTGAAACTTGTGACTTAACAAGTAAAAATAATCCATGTTGCAAATGTTCCAAAAAATACCGTTTTTAGCATGAATTTGACATAGAACTGCTATTTTGGATTTTTTGGCGCATTTTCTGGGCAAAATACACGGGGATTGTGGAGGGGGGGGGGGTAAAATTAAAAGTTATTGGGTGGCAATTATTTATTGAACATTACTTAGAGGTAAGCAAACTTTAATTTACAAAAAGGTTATAGCAAGTACTTCTCTTTTCCATTTTTCCGGAAAACGAACAAATTGGGAGGGATCGATCACAAAAATCGTAAGGCGAATTTTTACAGATATAAATTTGGACCACCTCAGTAGACACGACCTTTAAAAATATATCATTATCTTTAAATTTTTGAACTATCTTCGTGATTTTAAAGAGATTTTTAATTCAATTATTTGCTATTTCTCAAAAACAAACATTAAATTTTTTTATTAATCAACGGAAATCTGTATAGAACCGGCGAGATTATAAAATTTACTACTTTTTGGCAATGACTCTTGAACTAAATTTAATTATTTTTTTTTTATTTTCCTGATTTTCTTCTGCTAATGAAAAAATTAATAAACGACGGCAGATAATTGGTTTTAAAACAAAAGTAATAACACTAAAAACGGTAGACACTCCGATTTTTAAATGCCCAAAAATAGTTTTTTTTTCTTCTGTTTCTCACTCGGTGGATTCAATAAATTATATAGAGGATTTTTAAAACTATTTTTTAGCACTATAATATTATTAAAACTGAAAGTTTTTATTGCGATAATACCAATTTTTAACTATTTTGAATGTAGTCCAATCTTTTTGAATATTATACCACGTGAAAATAATATAAAACTCGAACGAATATCTGATTTATCTTCTAAAATGGACTGAAATATGCGAAAATAATTTAAATATGTTAAAAGAAAGAATAAGTTTAGCAGCAAACGGAGCAATAAAATAGAATTACCTTCTGGTTCTCCCATTTTCCAAAGCAGTCGTTGTAGTTCAGCATTCATCAACATTCATTACAATGTATATTTAATTAATAAAAGCAATATCAGCAAAATAATTCAATACTGTACTAATTTTCGCCCACTAACTGGAAGTAAACAAACGACTCTGAAATTTTGGTTAGAAACGTCACACTGGCGCTGATAAACGCGGTCACAATACAAAATAAAAATCAATTATAACCCATCCTCGGAAAGGTAGGAAAGCGCGACATTTATTTCCGAATTTTTTTCACACCTGTTCATATACACTTTACTAGTTTCAATCGTTTCAATTTATAAATTCGTTCCCATTAAACAAAATTTTATATTTAATTTAGACTCAAACAATATTTTCATTTTCATCTAACAGCTACCCATCTGATAAATGTAACCTCTTTTTTATCGACAGCAAGAGTTACCGACTTTATTTTTTATTATTTAAATATTTACAATAAAAAAAAATTTCAATGTTACTAATAATGCTATATTTTGAAATATTTCAACTATTCACACAAATTATTACACTAAAAATTGAAATTAATCAACATTTTAAAAATAGGGCAGGCATGTGTGGTGTGTACACTGTGGAGTGGAGCCATGCTGCACACATGTCTCTCTCATGTTTGTGCTGGCGAATATTCGTATCTACAGTTTTCTACGTTTAAATATAAGCTTACATGAGCGAAGTACTTTAAACGTTAAACGTGGTCCAAAAAACTGAAACCATTCGTCATTAAAAATAGAACCACGTTTATCTCAAATAAGTGAGTCGCATTAGCACCGACACTGGTGCATATTGTCGTGCTTATGTCACAGGTGAGTTATTATCGTTTTTTCCGAGAATAATAATCTATACATTGTTTATTAAAGTGAATCTCGCTTTTCATTATTTCTTTATATTTTTGGTTTTGTAAAGTTGTTACTTGTTTCTTGAAAATATTGATGACAGAATACTTTCTAAAATTCGTACCTAACCTATAACCACTTTTGTTTATGTGATAAAATTTGCCCTATTTTCTTCTGCTTCAAGTTTATTCACTTTCATTGTTTCTCTTTTCGAAATTTTTAACAATTTGAGTATGCTTTTCATTGATTAACTTGTTATTCAGGGAGAAGCAGACATTTTAAAGTGTCAAGTTTCAGTTTCTTTAGTTCGTACCTTTATGTTTAATTTACAAGTGTTCTAAATTATTGAAAGTCTTTAAACTTCTAACCATCGTAAAGTACTCAAGATTTGAACAATCTTTCTTGCTATGAAGGCAATCAATCAGTTCAATCAATCCAGCCAATCAGTCCAATCAAGGCCTGTTTTAAGGAGGAACATGCAATGAGTAAAATCTAAGATTTTTTAATGCTCTTGAAATATGTTGAAGTTATATTTCGCGTCATTTTTCAAAATATAGGAATTTTTCACCACCCTGTATAGGAAATATAAGCTTTTAAATAAACAGTGTGTCTTACGGACTTAGTCTAGCAGAAACATATATCAGTCGGATATGAGAGTAAAAAAAAGGTTTTTCTAAAAGTCTACGTTGCATGAGAACGCCAATTTAGTGGGAAACCAATTCATTAAATATTTTGAATACCAACCGGGGTACCAACATAATAACACGCAACAAAATAAGTCAAATTACTTCCAAATTCTATTCAGTTGCCAAATCACATGATTTTGTGCAGGCCCGGCAAGAAAAGGTTGAGCCCAGGTGGGTAGTTTTTCAAATGGAAGAAAGGGGGGGGGGGGTCATAATTAACTATTTCATAATTTCAAAAAAATTTGGGCGTAAACGTAAAATTTATTATTTTTTCTTTTGTATAATTATTTCAGAAAACAAAAAATCTTTTTATCGCGATATCAAAATTGTAAATCATTCATGTTCGAAGTGCAAAAAGAGAAGTCCGTTTCGAATTTTTGCAGATAAATTCATCCATCAGAATTTCTAAATGGAGCTTATCAACATTTTCAGGGTCAGATTGGGTCAGATCGGATTTGGTCTTTACGCGTGCATATTGTGAAAATGGATCAAAACTCAATTGCACGTTTTTTTCGCTTGATTTTCCAGGTGGGTAATTACCCACCTTCCGAGATTCCAGGTGGGTAGAACTACCCACCGTACCCACCTGTTCCGCCGGGCCTGATTTTGTCGTGTCAATGAGAACGATGTAAACTTCAATAATCATATTTAATTGAATTTATAGAAGTCAAAAGCTATTGTGGAAATGTTTTGGAGCATAATTATGTCATTCTGGTGGTGAAAAATGTATTTCTTGTTCATAGGGTTCATTTGTATTGGAATTAGTATAAGTTATGCTTGCGAAATTTGCTGTTGGTACAATGAGAAATGTGATGTTTTTTAGAAATTTAACATATCTTCGCACTTAGATGTACAATATATGTAGTATTGTGGAATTCTCATGAAGTAATATTCTCAACTCATTTTTGTATTTTATAAGAAAATATTCATAACTTTTTCCCCGATATTATTGTGACCTACAAGCTGTGCATGTTGCTCCTTAAGAAAAAATCTGAAATTAACACGGACGAAAATTCAAAATCAAAACGTTCATAATTGAACGTTCTATAGAAAAATTTTTTTAATTAAACGTTCAATAATTCGAATCATATAAATTTGAAAGCGTACGTTTAGTATGTTCCCTGATGATAAATTTGAACAAAGTCCAACTACTTTTGGTTAGAAGCTTATTCTTTTTGGTTCAGAAGTATAATGTTTTATTTCTACTTACTTCGGAATTCGTCTTGTTTGGTTAAAAATGCTACTATTTTGTTGAAAATTTAATTTTTTGTTTTGAAAATGCAACAATTTTGTTAAAAAGTTTTTTTTTCGTAAAAAATTTCACTGCTTGGTTGAAAGTTGAACTACTTTGTTAAAAATTCAACTATTTGTTTGAAAATTCATATACGTTTAGAATTCATCTTTTTTGGTAGAAAATGAATCGTCTTGGCTGGATATTCAACTATTTGGTTATAAATTTAACTATTTTGCTCAAAATTTCATTATTTTCTGGAAATGTTAACTATTTTGATAAAGTCTTCTTTTTTAGTCGAAAGTGCGACCTATACTAGAACAAAAAACTAGAAACGTGAAAACACGCAGAATAAACGTGAAGTCCGTGTTTAGCCAACGGCTGTCTTACTGTTCATGGACAGCCCCTAAATTAGAAATCAACACCTTCCCAAAATCTTTCCGAAAACTTACATTTACACTAAAAATCACGTAAATTAATGTCACTTTCGCAAAGTTGCATAGATATATATTTTTAGGTACTAATTCTACGATAGCTACAATGCCAGGAAAAATCAAAGTAAAAATTCTAGCAGGGAGGAATCTCCCTGTTATGGATCGCTCAAGTGACACGACTGATGCATACGTCGAAATAAAATTTGGCAACACAACTTACAAAACCGACGTTTGTCGAAAAACACTAAATCCCCAGTGGAATTCGGAATGGTATCGGTTCGAAGTTGACGACTCCGAATTACAAGATGAACCTTTACAAATTAGGCTGATGGATCACGATACTTATTCCGCAAATGATGCGATTGGCAAAGTATACTTAAACTTGAATCCCCTGCTTTTGCCTGGAGTTCCACCTCCTGTGAAAAATATGTGGACTTTGGAAGCAACAATGAATTCCAGCGTTGGATCTCAAGGAGGTTTGGCTACTTGCGAAAATTAATTCAGATAATTAAAATTCAATTTGCTAGGATCTATTCTTCAAATAAACATATCTTTTCTTGGAATTACATCTTTTGCATATTTCAGGATCAGTAATGACTGGTTGGGTGCCCGTTTTTGACACAATGCATGGAATTCGTGGAGAAGTCAATATTATAGTCAAGGTCGAGTTGTTCTTAGATTTTAATAAATTTAGGCAGTCTTCGTGCGGAGTGCAATTTTTTTACTGTGAGTAAAAAGAACAATAATCTTTTTTTAATTATAGGGCTCGGACTCACACCACCGTTTACACTATTTGGCACCTTTTTGAGCGATGCCACTATTTTGTAAAAAAATGCTACTATTTCTTCACTTTCCCTTTAAGAATATTCTCGAACTTCTTCGCTGATTGGCCAAAATAACATCTCTACTTTCTCAAGCACAGAAATATGTATCGGATAATAGTTCAAAAGGATTGTATACCATTCTCTCAAACTCTTTCAAAATTGTACCATTTTATTTTTCAACACTTATTAGTTGAATATTTTAAAGTCGAAACATCCAAAATCGAATAATTTCAAATTATATTATTTAAATGTGAACAAATTCATATAAACAATGCTAAATAAAAGCATTAATCTTTTATTAAAATATATAAAAAATGTCTAAACTAATTACTATTCCAAATTCAGTGTGTCTAGATGACCAGGAAGTCGGGAAAACCCGGGAATTTTATTTTACCCTGAAACAAGCGGGTAAAATTCGGGAATTTTGTACTTTTATCAACAAATCTACTTTTTTCTACTTCATCTACTTTTTATTGTTTAGTCGAGAATCAAAGAGAGGAAAACTGATTATTTTACGTATAAAATATATCAGAATTTTATATAAAATGAGACCAGTTAAAGGCTTTTTATCAATTTTTAAAGAAGATATTGTAAAAAAAGTTCAAATTTCAATGCTTTCTTTAAATTTAAATAAAATTTGATACAATAAATATTTTGCAGCTCATCCCTAGGAAAATGATGATAAAAATCAAATGAACGTATGTTTTAAATAAATTTTATGCAAACATGATTACTCATTGCATATATTTTACAAAAAATAGTTCTTTCAACAGAAAAAATGTTTACGTTTTTCCAACATTTTGGTTTCAACTTGAAAAAGGTTGCATCATCAAATCAGAATGTTCACAATATGGGTTATAATTTGGCGAGATTCTATAGAAATGTATCCCTTAAAATTTAAATGATCCCAAGAAAATTATAAAATGTTTATTATATTAGATTTTATTACAATTTTAAGAAAACATTGAAATTCGTTCCTTTTTTCGCAATATATTCTTAAATATTGACAAAATGACTTAATCCTGGCTCATTTTATCGAGAATAACGATAGCTTTCAGCCTATTTAAGAGAAAAAGGGTTATTTTCATATAATTAACATTACAAGAACTTAAGCAATCATCGATAAACAGGCGGTATCATACTCGTGATCAGTAATATAGTTTCGATCAATATTTATAATTTCAGTCTGTAATTTAGGATAAGTTTGGCACGTATAAATAATTAATCACCAAATTACAAAAAGTCATCTTTAAATTGGTCGGAGAAAAAAATGTGGTCGGGAAAAAACCGGGAATTTCAAACTGACTGAAAGATAGACAACCTGAAATTGAAAAAAAAAACTTAAATAAAGCAAATTTTTTTTATTCAGGCAACTGAAGATCAAAATGCATGTAAACTATAAACTCGTCTCGTTTGAAAATAATACAAGTTGACGTGTTTGAAATTTTAGAAAGAAGTATTTTAGAAGTTCATTTTATTTTTAAATAATTCAAAGTATGTATCTAGACATTCATAGGATTTGAAAACACTTTAAAATTAAATATTGCAAACCATAGATTAATTAGTTTCATTTTAAGCGATTCTTCTTCTTTAATGATATACATATTTCTTTTCCTCTAGAAGTCTCTATTTTTTTAATGGAATTGTCGGCGTAAGATTTAGAAGTTTTTGTTTTAATTACCTTTAAACCCCCTAGAAAACACCTGAAATTGTAAAATCAAAATTCTGTAGCAAACCTGGTATAAAAAATTGAATAAAACAGTTTTATACAAAATTTCATCCAATAATAACAAAATATCAAAATAGTGTAGCATTTCTATAAGGTTTAGAATTTACACAGTAAAATCTTTTAGAAATTCAAAATACTTGCACAGGATGAAAAATTATCAATATTATTTTATGGAATATCTTTACAATACTGGTTTATCTAATTTTTGTATGCCTTATAATTTAAAATAAAATTGAATGGGCCCAAAATTAATTTCATTTGTGCACATTTAATTTGCAAATCCACGGAGTTTTATGCTAGAAAGAAGAAAAATTAAGTTACGACAGATTGTTCATTATTTTATATATTTTCCTATGCATATAGCGTTTGATCTAATTTTCTTCGTTAAAAAACAAAAATATTACAAATTAGAGTCCTTTATCTGAAACTTTTAATCTGTACTCCTAAAGAGAGAAATTCTTCGAAATTGCATGCCACTTAGGTCACTTATGCGATTTTGTTAACGGCATTCTGTTCTATCCGAGGCCTGCGTAATTTATATTATAAAATTATTATTAAAAAAAAAATCATGACACATCTTTTGCTATTTTTTTCAATATTTATGCCACTGTTGACACTATTTTTCATCTCTGAGGTGAGTCCGATCCCTGCAACTATTGAAATAGCGTCAGAATTTATTTGAGTAAATTAAATTTCTTTAATCATCTTAGCACCTAACGTACCACACGGATACCACGCACAAGTAGTTCACGGATTCGTCGAGGAATTAATAGTTAGCGATGATCCTGAGTATAAGTGGATTGACAAAATCAGGACACCAAGAGCATCAAACGAAGCACGACAAACTTTATTTTTCAAACTCAGTGGTGAAGTTCAGAGAAAAATTGGATTGAAAGCTTTAGATCTAGGTGGAAACGCCGTTATAGGGTCAGTTCAATCTATACATTTTTTTCGTAGGTGTATTATCATATCTGATTATTTAATAACAAGAGGCAAATTTCCTTTAGGTACCTTCAAAATTTTGATTTGGAAGGAGAATCTGGGATCGTCGCTAGAGGAATTGGTACTGCGATTACTCTCGTGAAGATACACGATTTTTCCAACTTATTATCCGAGGGCCCTACAGTCGAAGAGTAAGTATAATAATTTATTTCGTTGTTGAAACAATTGAGACATTGAACATTTCTACAGTAGCAGTAAATCCCTATTTTCTATGTGTTTTTTATTGAACTATAATAAATTTAAAAAAAAATTAAAATCTAAGCCACTAGAAGAATCTTGTTTATGCCAAAGTATAAAAAACTGACAAAGTAGATATTTTACAATTGTAAGCCTTAATTGAGTTATAGTTTGTTACACTCTTTTTTTATGTTTTTTTGTTTTGTTTTTATTGTGAGTTAAATGTCTACATTACATTATTGCAGCCTATTTTCATAAATTGTTTAATTAGATATAAGTTTTTTTTTAAATCGTTAGATAAATAAGAGAGCGTCCACATATTACGTGGCACTTTGAAGAGTGTGGGTGGTCTACCCTAACTTCACAAAGTTTCTCATAGGAGGGAGGTCGCAATGGTTTTCTAACACGTGACTTTTGCCTGATAAAAAAAAATAAAATTTAAATCCGTGCCGATACATTAAGGACCAATATTATTGATACCACAAATTAAGTAGTTGCATTTTCAATCAAGTAGTTCAATTTTCAAGCCAAAAAGACGAATTTTTAGAAGGCTGTTGAATTTTCGAGGATAAAGTTAGTTTTCAGCCCAGAAAGATGACCTTTCTACAAGAAAAGATACATTTTTAATCAAAAAGGACGAATTTTCAACAAGACAGTTCAATTTTCGACCAAAAGACGACTTTAACAAAATAGTTGAATTTTCAACTAAAAAAGTTAAGTTTTCAACCAAAAATGGAAAAGTTAAATGTTCATTTTGAACAATTACGTTTAAGAAAAATGAATTATTGACCATTTGAATTGAACGAAAAAGACGAATTTTCAAGAAAATAGTTGAATCCTTAACCAAATAGATGTATTTTCGACAAAGAAGATTAATTTTTTACCCAATTAGACGAATTTTCAACATAATAGTTGAGTTTTCAAGCTGAAAAGTCGAATGTTTTAGAAAACTGTTGACTTTTAAACAGGAAAAGAAGAATTTTCAACATGAAAGTTAATTTTCAATTAAGAAATCTGAATTTTGAACTTATTAATTGAATTTTCCAGTAAAAAATATCAATTTCAACCAAAAATGGAACCGTTAAATTTGCAGTTTGAAAAAATAATTTTCAACAAAAAAGAACGAGATCTTAACCAGTCGGGTTCCACTAAAAAAGACAAATTTTGAACAAAATAGTCGTATCCTCAACCAAAATGATGAATTTTCAACAAATAAGATTAATTTTCTACCCAAATAGACGATTTTTCAACAAAATACATTAATGTTTTACATAATTGTTGAATGTTTAACTTATAAAGTATAAATTTTCAACCAAAGTGGAATCGTTATTTTCAGCTTGAAAAACTAATTTTTAAGAAACAAAAAAAAACGAGATTTTAACCAGTTGGTTTCAACTAAGAAAGGCGAATTTTTAACAAAATGGTCGAATCCTGAACCAAAATGATGAATTCTCAACAGAATACATGAATTTTCTACCAAATAGTTCAGTTTTCAACCAAAAATGGAATAGTTATATTTTCAGAGATAAAAATTCATTTCACACCACAAAACGAAATTTCAACGAGATAGATAAATGTCAAATAAATAGTTTCATTTTTTATAAATTAGTTCAATTTTCTACCACAGTCGTTGAATTTTCAACCAAATAGATTAATTTTTTTCACCAAATTATTGAATTTACAAACCAAAAAGACAAATTTTCTACAAAACAATTGAATTTTTAACCCGAAAATATGAACTTTCAAGAACAACAAAAATAATTTACTACCAAATATTAAAATTTTCAACGGAAAGAATCTTCATCCAAAAAAAAGAATGTTTTTAAATAGTTTTTCAGCTTTAAAGCAAGTAGTTGATTTTTAAACAAAAAAAATTAATTCTGAACAAAAAATGTAATAGTTAATATTTGGACCAAAAAAGGTTTTAATTTGAAATCAAAAACAGTTTGGATTAAACCAAAAGAGACGAATTATCAACCAAAAAGATTATTTTTACATCAAAAAAGACCAATTTTTAACAAAGTACATGAATTTTCTACTAGAAAAGGTAAATTTTCAATTTAAAATATCGATTTTCAATCAGAAATGGAATAGTTACATTCTCAGGGAAGAAAATTAATTCTCAACCAAATCAAAAACGAAGTTGCAGCAAAATAAGTAAATTTTCAACCAAAACGTTGTTTTTTAACCAAGAATATAATTTTCCTACTAAAAAAAAATATCAACACATTACATGGATTTTCAATTGAGTACTTGAATATTCAACCAAAAAAGACGAATTCTCAAACAAATAGTTAAATTCTCAGTAAAAAAATTAATTTTCAAAAAAAAAATGAAAGAAATTTTCAACAAAATAGTTGAGTTTTCAACCAAACATATGAATCTTAAGAAAAAAAAAAAATTTACATTTTCAACAAAATAATTAAATTTTTAACCAAATAGTAGAATTTTCAACCAAACGAGACGAATTCCGAACCAGAAATATAATATTAGACTTTTCAACCAAAAAGAATTAACTTTTAAACATGAATAGTTGGACTTTCTTATTGGATTCTAATAATTCAGTTTACATTTAAGCTCAAATTGGCAACGTAGGGGCAAAGAGCCATATTTCGCAAAAATTCGCAAACTTTCTCGAATCAAATTATATCAATGTTCTTAAATGCAAAAAAAAAAGGTCTAAAGAATGCAATTAAAAGTATTCTCATACTAGTATCAAATATTATGGGTGGGGGGGGGTCACTGAAATGTCACAAATTGTCAAAAGAGGGAGTCAAAAATCACTAAAAATATCCTCACGTAATATGTACACGCTCCCTAATATGAGATCATAGGTCTTACTGCAATTATCAGAGTCGTAAATGGCAAACTACTTCCTTTCCAAAATTATAATTAGAAATATGTGAATAAAATCTAAAGATTAACTAGTCTCTTTTTGTCTTTCCCACCTGCATGGGTTTTTACAGGCTTGTAACGTTCTGTTCTAAACCTAAAAAAAATGTTGATAGTCCTGATTCTGACGATAGTATTCCTTTGCTCTATCACTCTCCTGTTTTTACTCCTAACGCCTCTCCGACCAATATGCATACAACACACGTGAGCCATAAATTTCCAGGTTACGGAAGAACAACTCCAAAGCATTCTAAGGCAATCATGAGAGTGACAGACTACAGAAATTTGGAACAAAACAAAGATTCAGTGCGTCCATTGCCACACTCCCCTTGCAGCCTTGGTTTCAATTCTCGAAAAGCAGGAGGTTCCAGTTTTTCATTATCCGACGACGTGATTGATGAATCGTCTATGAGAAACTTATTGGCATTAGAAGACTTGAGATGCGAACCGGGAAGAAACAGATTTTCACGTGGCTTGAGAAACCTCAAATATTTACAACAGAATGTTCTTTCCAGGAGAGTCTCTCATCTCAGAACGAAAGCGTCAGACTCTTTTGATGAAGAGAGTGATGTTGATAGCACATATTCGAGTACGTGGTCCGTGTATGGTTCAGATTCCGCTAGATCTTCGGTTCTTGATTTACGACAGAACATAAAAAGAAAATCGTTCTCACGTTCCAAAAGTACTAACGAAGGAATGGTTGCTCTTTTAATTAAATCTGTTCATGCCGGATTTCCTTTGGACAGTGTGAAAGAAGATCGAGAAACACCGACGCCTTCTCCTGTTAAATTTTTAGGAGATTCCTCAGATGCTTCAAAGAAATGTAAAATTTCTGAGGAAATTCTAGAGAAGCCTGAGGATCAAGGTAGCAAGGTGTTCACAAACTCTTCGAAGATAGATATCAAGTCAATTGAGAGTAGCTACAATAATGATTTCTCAATACCGATGATTTCATCTTCCGAAACCGACACTTCAACTGATGATGACGAGCCTTCAGAATCGAGCACGAATTACAATATTCTTGATGACTCCTCGTCTGTGAACGAATTAGTTTTAACAGAATTAGAAAATCCTGTACTAGGAATCCAAAAAGAGATGGAGTCAGTCAAGAAAAGCTTTGTTCCAATTAAGTCAAGGGTTTCGAAAGATAAAAAGCAGCCGATTTCTAGAAAAGATTCCCTGCAGACTGATGAAAGCACCTCCACTGATATAACATCTTCAGACTTAGACACAGACTTCTTTCATGATAAACGGGAAAGCAGTTTTAGAATTATCGACAATGAAGCTCAGGAAAAGATTGATAAACTGGAGGAGGAACAGGAGCCAATACCTTTTTTAGAAGCTGGTGCAAATTTGGAGAACAATAACATATTTAAAAACACTGAAGAAGAGAACACTAAATCAGAAAAAATTAAAGAACGAGAAGGGATCGAAAACGATAAAAAGATTTTTGAAGATGATCTTCATTTAAAACGTCGTTTAAACGAAGCTCTTTTCTTTTTTGGACAAACGGGCAATGACGAATGTCCGATTGCAGATGAAACCCAAGAAAGTGTTCCAGAAAGCTCTTTAGAAAATACATCAAATATACCGAAAACTATTATTCTTCGGACTGAAGATGATAAGACTACTGAGTTGACAATTATTACTCAAAAAGAAGAGATTGAAAGATTTAGTTTGCCTCTTTTCGAAGATAAAAGTACTAAATCAACAATGATTACTCAGCCAGAAATAGTTGAAAGCTCTAGTGCATCTCCTTTTGATGATAATGAAATTAATGTATCAAAATTTAATATTCAAGAAGAAAGCACTGAAATATTTAATGAACCTTTTTTTCAAGACAATAAAAATAGTGTATTAACAGTATTTAATCCAGAAGAAAAAATTGAGGATATTTCTGAAGATATTCTGAACTTAGGTCATGCAAGCTTAACCCTCTTCTTTCCTGAGAAAATCGAAGAGAGTCAGGCTTTATTAGATCGACATGATGCTCAAAAAGATCAGAATGCTCTAGTTAATCTATCATTCTCGATTTCTAAATCTGACTTAAAATCAAATGAATCTCCTCAACTTCAAACAAACTCTCATTACTTCTTGGATAATATTGATGCCGATCATTCGAGACACCCAGAAGAAAATGAAATCCAACAAAATATCTTCGATACCTCTGTAGAGAAATCAGATGACAAGACTTTTGATTCTTCGCAAGATTTTGATTCTATTCAATCAACAATGCTGCAAGAATTAAATATTTCTGAAGAAAATCATTGTGTGGAATTAGCCTCAACCAAACTACTTGTGCCTTTTGATGTATCAGAGCATAAATATAATAATGAAGCAGAAGAGTTGAAGATTCCTTTACTTGATCCACAGGACACTTTGAATTTATCAAATTCTATTCTCGAAACTTCTGAAAACAGTGAACCGTTAAATTTGGAACCAACAATACCAGAAAGTAACATACTTATTCAAGATAATTTTTTGAAGGATAAATCAGATCATGAAGAATCAGAAAGGAAACTGAGACAAGAAAGAAAGGCTCTAGTACGACCATTTTCGCAATACGAAGGAACTCTTTCACCGCAAATAACTGAAGTGCCTGAGAATATAAGGAATCAACCTCTTGAAAGCTCATCAGGAGATAGAAACTTCTTAAATGTAAACAATATAAGAGAAGTTGTTCTGAAAGAAGATAAATCGTTCACTTATCACCCATCTCTTTCTCAACCCGAAAAAATAAATACAAAAAAGGAATTCAGTGAAGATAAGAGTTCAAGAAAAGTGGAAAGAACTGATACAGTAATTTACAAAGGTCCTCTAGATGAGAAAGGCAGGCCTATAACACCCAAGGTTGAAAAAAGACTAGCAGCTTCAAAATCATCTTCATCAGAGTTATCACCGATTCCAATTTTTGTAGAACACGTATGTGAAAAGAGTAACTTGTTAAAAGTTCCCATAGTTCACACCCTCGACGTGAACGTAAAAAGTACCTACACAAAAAAAGAAACCGAATTAGCTGAAAACATGGTTCTTAAAGAGCATCAACTGGAAGGATTAAGGAACTCTGAAGTCATGCAGCACAAGTACAGAAGAACCTGCATGCTGGACTTGATGAAAATAATTGACACAAAGATGATGGTTCACACATCCCATCATCATAAAAAGGATTCTTTCAGAAGTACCAGAAAGCGAAGAGACAAAATATCAAAGAATTTGACTCCTTCACCAGATTCTAGTCAGAAGGCAAGATCTCACAGAAAAAGGTCGAAATCAAGGTCACCTGAAATGTATCCTCATGGCAAATTTCCTTCTACTTCCACTTTGAATTCTGTCCATGCACCTTCCGTCCACACCCATCATCATACCGTAAGAAAGCATGCTGGTCCTTCTATTCAAACACATAATCAGCCTGTTGACAATACCTTGAAACATATTCATGATAACTCACAAGATTCTAATCCAGTTTTAATGGAAGATAATTTACAATTAGCTAAGAGTGTTGAACACCCGTTCGAACGTGAAATTCGCAAATCAGCTGTAGATAAATTAGCAACTAGTCTCCAGAGCAACGGTCTTAATCATTCTAGTATTAATGTTGAACTGCGTGAATTAAAACTGAACAATATTAGTTCAATTCCGATTCCGGAAATTGCAGAATCTCCATCGGAGAATTTCTCTAGCGTGTGTAGCTTAAAAGAGCCAGTAAAAGAACAGATTGTATCCACTAAAATCACTAACGCTGCTGTTACTGACAATTTGCGTGTGTCCTGCTTGCCTCCCTTTCCCAGACAGCAAGAAGAAGCATCTACGAGTCCAGTCCATGCAACAACGAATTCTACGAATGTTGCCAATTCTTTGACTACGAAAACCCCACATTTGGAGAATTCGAAACCGAATCCTTCAATTCCACTTCACAGGAGGTCGAGTGATTCGGATCTTAGCATTACACCCAAAGGTGGGTTTTCTTTCATTATATTCTATATATTTGTTATAAATTGTTATGAAATAAATCATTTTCTTTCAAAAATATTCAATGATAGTCGTTAGGTAACAAGAACTAAATGATACAAGTTAAGAATAAATTTTGAGGGGTTTTAATTTTGAATTGGTATAAACCGATGGCAACATTGCATGGGATTCAACTGATTTCCAGTCAATTTAAATGAATGCAATGCATTTCGACGAATGCAAAGAATTTTAAGTGAATGTAACTGGTTCAGAATTAGAAGTTTTTAATAATTTTAAGTTCCAAACATTAAAAATTAAACAATTATAAATTAAAAATTGATAAGAAATAACAATGTTAAACTAAAGCATTATAAAAGCGAGGATTTTAAAACTAAATTAAAAATAACAATGTGTGAAATTAAACAATTTAAAAATTGAATGTTTGAGATTGAAAGATTAAAATTTTTAATAAGAAAGATTAAAAGTTGAAAATTTTCTAAATGAAACGTTAAATTAAAATTGAACAAGCTTGCACTTTCTAAATCTAAACTGTTAGGCGTTTAAAATTGAAACTTTTTTAATCTAAAGCAATCGAATGCAAAGAATTTTAAGTGAATGTAACTGGTTCAGAATTGGAATATTTGAATAATTTTTAGTTTCAACCATTCAAAATGAAATCCTAAATTAATAATTTATAAGAAATAAACATTTTGAACTAAATATTTATGTAAGCGAGGATTTAAAAACTAAATTAAAAATAAAGATGTTTGCAATTAAAAAATTAAAGCTTTAAGACTGAAATTGGAAAATGTTTGAATAAGAAGGATTGAAAGTTCAAAAATTTAAAAATAAAACGTTCAGTTGAAATTTAACAAGTTTGCTCTTTCCAAATCTAAAATCTAATGGTAATCCGGTGGAGTCAAAATGCCAAAATTAATCAAATCGTTTGAGCTAAGTGAAAACAATTTATGGGTTGACATCCAAAAAAAGGAAATTTTTGTGTATTAGTTTAAGAATTATGGCAAATGTTTCATATGTTCAGTTTTTGCTAGGGAATAATAATAATAATAAATTAGAAATAAAAAATTTTTTTTGTCTATTTTATAATTTTTTGGAAATATGCAAAAAACATGTTTTTTATTGAGTTAAATGCACACTTTTTTGGAAAAAATTTATTATGCCGAACTTGAAATTTCAAAGAAACGGATTATTATTTTACTTTAATTGAAACAATTTTTTTTGTGTTTAACCCATTCCAAAATCGCGGGTGAAAAAATACCGACATTCCTAAATCACAAAAAAGATTTTTTTTAAAGTTCTAAATTTGCCTTTCGTTTTGAATGTCTAATTTTTTAATTATTATTGACTAGCGAAAACTGAATATATATATATATATAAAAACTAAAAGTTAACAACCACCGCAGGGTCCCACTGGGAGTAACTGTCATCTAAAAAATGACGTCGGCTCCCAGTAGGACCGCGGTAAATCCCATTCATGGCCACGTCTCACAACCGCGAGATGAGTGG